>QVOB01024068.1:0-12772 GCA_014839585.1 Pseudomyrmex concolor
TTTTTTTCAACTTCTAATACAATTTGAAATTAAATTGCCTTACCTATTTTCAGCAATCGGCGCTAAAAGTGGAGGCAACCAATTCACATTGACCTCGCAATGTGCATCCAAAAATACTATTACTTCACCTTTAGCCTCGCGCGCTCCCCGAGAACGCGTTCGTATTAAGCCTTGTCTTTCATAGTTTCTGAGTAACTTAACTTTTCCTCCCCACTGTTCAATGTAGGAATCTAAGTCGCCTTTCAAATTTTCTGTAGAATTACTTTATGTGAATAAAATTTTCAGGAGTAGAATATTTTCACTTATCACATGTAAATCTTCAACATACCCTTGTCAGAAAAATCATCAACGAGAAGAATCTCTTCTAAAAATTTCGATGGAGTGCGATTTATAACACTGTGGATAGTCCTCAACAAAACAGACCAACCCTCATTGTGAAAAACTATAATAACACTGGTACGTGGTAATTCATCTGGATAGTTCCAGTGCTTGCATCTGTATCATATAAAAAAAAAAAAAAATAATAATAATAAAGCCAATTCAAATCAGAATTTAACATTGTCAGCAACAAGAAGAAGACTCACTCTGCTGGCCTGGTATCTGGTATTGACCTCGACAAAGAGATTTCATCGGAACACACCATATTCATTCCGTAATCAGACTCTGATTGCTGGACATCATTTTGCTGATCATCCCTCAAAATGTGTGGTTTACCACCTTCTCCAGGACCAGTTCTAATATGTATATCCCGTGGTTCATAATTTCCTAAACCTTCTACAAGTACTGGTACCTTTCAAAAAAAAGATAATAAAGATGCAAAATATAAAACTTCAACACTGTCAATGAGAAAAATCTTTTCGTGTTTGTTGTAAAACTTTATATCACTCTTATAACCAATAAATTATAAGCAATAAATTATAATCAGTAAATTTACCTGCTTCTTTCTAAGACCTTGTGCCACATATTCTTTTATATCACTCATGTGATTGTCTGAGGAAAGATCAAGAAGAATGTATAAACCTAGCAGCACCAATACTCCACTAATTAATATGTAGAACAGACGATTTCTCTTAAACTGTACAATCCTCATCTTGTGCAGGTTATATAAACTGAAAACTAGAATATGTTACAAATAATATTGTTTGTCAATTTTCAAAATTACACTACATGACACCTCATAAAAGTTATCGCCTTCTTAAAGTGTTTGAAGCTGCAAGAATAAAATCTGGAATTCATATTCAACCGCTACGTGACACGCTAACGCGGAACTACCTCGTTCTAATTGTAGTCAACAATTGCGAAAAATACATAAATGAATTATGCAATACCTTTCGTTGAAAGAAACAAATTCGAATAACGCAAAACCGGCTGTATGGTATACATGTGTCAACGTGTCAAGTATCGACAATTATCTCTCAACGAAGGTGTTCCATTGTGTCAAAACTATGTTCACATTTACATAAATGTGGCCAATGTGTCGCTAGCTGTCGCGCTGAAAATACGCGAATAGAGATGATACACTCAATAAAGCATGCTCATCGCCATATTTGCGCTAAAAATTGAGATGTGTTTATTTTGAAACAAAATATTAATATTTTTCACTTATTGTGAAATGTCCCGAGTATCGGCGCTGTTTTCTTTTTTTTGCTTTGATCAAAATTATGAATATTTTTATTTAGAATAAAATAATCGATAATGATTTTAATGATTGTCAAGATGTTTTTAGTTTTTTCAGACTTATAATTGAATTTTTTGGAAACCTAATTGTTTATTCTCGATTGTTATTTTAACTCGTCAATATTCGATGTTTCTTCTCTATTTTTTTAAATCTTTTTTTTTCTTGTTTCGTCTTTTTCTTTCCAGTGTCACAGCCATACATTTGTCTCATTTGAGTGCAGACGGTGTAAGAAGATATAGCGGGAAGAATAGATTTCGCACGCGCTTTTTTTACGCTCTTATCGCGCGAATTTCGGATGATTTTTATCCAACTTATTTTTTCAGATTTAATATGTCGATGCAGTGTAAACTTAAATATCTAATGAATCATGTGAAATATCGTAAGAAAAAAAAGTCATGAACCGGTAATGGAATTTATTATCTCAATCGAGTGTGCTCAATTGCTCTCTGGACTTTGATCTTTTTGATCCCTTTGCCTGCCTTTGCGCGGACGAGGGTTTCAAGATTGTCGTTTCTTGCCGTACCGTTAAAGTAATATTTTAATAATGTCGGACAACGTCAGTCCTATCAAATATTTTTTAAGCGGTGGTTTTGGTGGTGTCTGCACCGTGGTTGCTGGTCATCCACTGGACACCATCAAGGTTAGAGGTTATATCTTAATTAATAACTTTTAAATACAACTTACACGTATGTTACTCTTTTTTTTTTTATTCAGAATTTTATCTGGTGTTTTGCAAGAATTTCTATTTGTTCAAGAAAGAAATTATGTCCATAGGTAAGACTTCAGACAATGCCTGTACCAAGACCTAATGAATCACCTCTGTATTCAGGTACCTATGACTGTGCCAAGAAAACAGTAACCAAAGAAGGACTACGTGGTTTATATAAAGGTGCTTATATTTTTATGTGAACAACAAATATGTCAGTTTATAGGATGCAAGTACTTGCTGTATAGCCAAGTTTTTGTTGACTTGATATTTATTGAAAGATATGTACATTTTTGTCAAAATTTTATTGTTAGAATCAATTGTTTTTCTGTTCAGGTATGGGTGCACCACTGTCTGGTGTCGCTCCGATATTTGCTATAAGTTTTTTTGGATATAGTGTTGGGAAAAAGCTGCAACAAAGATCTCCAGATGAGAAACTTAACACACTTCAGCTTTTTTATGCTGGTGCTTTTAGCGGCATATTTACAACTGTTATAATGGCACCTGGAGAACGTATTAAATGTTTGTTACAAATACAGCACGGAGATGCTAAACCAAAGTACAACGGACCTGTGGACTGTGCCAAACAATTGTATCGAGAAGGAGGTATTAGAAGTATCTACAAAGGCACCTGTGCTACACTGCTAAGAGGTATGAGATTAAGTCTTGTCTCTTTACTAATTTTAGGTAGTTTCAAGTGAGTAGGTGCGCATCACATTATTTCTTATTATCAAATTTTTTAATATATTTTTCGTTTCTGTATTTATTAACACAAGTATACAATTTGAGAAAGAGAAATGAGATTTCAGCTAACTGATGCTGTTATCCTCTTCAGAGTTTTGTGTCTTCAAAATCTTTGCGAGATACCGTTTCTTCGGACGTCTGCATTGTAAATCGCCTTTGCGCAATGCATGAAAGACTCCCCAATTCTGTAATCTTTTCGGTGTCGAACATCGTGGAGCTGTCTCCTTATTTCTGTTTACCTATATTGCAAATTACATACAATTTTGTTAAATGAATTATAACAAAATATTAGATACATATTTGACAATTGCAAATTAGTAGCGCGAAAGTAGTTACCAGATTAGGATTCCAGCTAATCATGAGACACGTGCAATCCCAAGGATTGTCGTCCAATCTCACATTTTGCACCTGCATTTGTTTATTCGGCAATCTCAGACTTTTGAAAAAGTCCAGAGGTAGCGCACTTAATTTGTTGTTTGTAAGTATGATTTCTTTCAACTCTTTCTGTTGTTGTCCGGTGAACAAGCCCGGCGAAATGAATTCAAGATCGTTGTTTGACAAGTCAATTCTTCTGACTTTTTCCAAACCGTAAAAAGCATCCATAGAAATCTTTCGAATGTGACAGTGACTTAGATCTAAATCCACCAGATTTGTGAGATCGACAAACGCGTCGAAATCTATGTTCGTAATGTTTCCTCGCATCTTGAGATGCGTCAGCGCTGGGAGTCCTTGCAGGATGAAACGTTCCAAGACAAGAATTTCTAAATTGTACAAATGTAATAATTCGGCTCGTCGCAGGCCTAGCAACGAGTTCTTCTGTAATTTCAATTTTGCTGTCGTACCTCCGAGATACAAGTTTATCGTCGTATTCATTATCTCAAAAGTACTGAAATATAAAATAAAATATGTTTTTCTCTTTTAAATATATTTTCACACATATGTATATTGTCACGTACGCTTGTTATTACCTTGGAAAAATGGAATCCAGAGGGTTATCGGTGAAATCAGCGCTTACAAGCGACGGAAAGGGCGGGAACGACAACTCAGATAAGAATGTTAAGTTATTTTCTCTTAGATTCAGATATTCGAGCACAAGCAATCCCGCTAAGTCTACACTCTTCAGTGTTAACAGTTCGTTACCTGCCAGCGACAAGGATCTCAAGTTCGGCGTACCGTAAAAGCAAAATTCGGGAATAAATTTTAAACTATTTTTCTCCAGTGAGAGATAAAGGAGGCTGTTGAGACCGTCGAACATGTGCCAGGATATATCTTTCAGAGCGCAGTTGTACACTCTCAAATGCGTTAGAGCGCTAAGCGCCGCGAACAGTTCAACGTTTTCTCTGTAGCCTTCCAGTTCCTGCTTATAAAGATCGTACGGCAGTATCTCTTTATCCTCATTATTTTGCTGACTCAAAAAGATAAGTCTGTGTCCTTTATGTTGACTGTTATTGCTCGCAGGTACTTCATTTTCATCGGACGTTTCGGTGTCCTGCACAGTCATTGGCTTGATCACCAAATTCGCCTTGTCCTTGTTCGGCAAATTTAAGTTCGATAATTTAACTCGTTCCAGATTTAGGTACAACAAAGTTGATCCAAGAGGAAAGAAAGCGTCCGATGAGAGAACGATACCGCCTGTTTCTCGAGGATCCTTTTTTACTTCTTTCATAGAAGGATCGCTGTAGTCTATCCCTTGAATATCCAATGCTATCAATTCGGTGAAGCTTTCGAAGGTGGTGGCTTTCAGAAAAATATCAGCATTCCCGTTGCCCGATTCGAGTAACGTGAGAGACTAAAAAAAGTCAGAGAAAGTTAACACAATACATGCGCGCAATCACGAATTAATTAATTTATGTACGTTTTACATATGACCTGTATGTCTGAAGGAAGTTTAGCCAGAAGTTCTTCGGGATTTTCAACAATTATGCAGGTCGCTATTTTCATTAATTCGTGCGACATTGGATGACCGTCGATTGTGTTGAAATTATTGCCATCCTCGAAAAATGTGTCCTGCCAAACACATGAACTGTGTTATGTTACGAAAACAAGTTGTATATCGCTTGAACAATACTTCATTCATTTATACCTGATCCTTATCTTTATTTACGTCAGCCCATTGATGTAACGCCAAATCGGAAAACTTTTGGACCTCGCAAACGCATCCTTGTGGGCATTGTATCTCCCATATACCACTGATATCTATAATTTGTCCCGTACACTGATCCTGAACAATGTAATTTGAATAAGTCGATTTTACATTGGGGAAAAATATATTCCATATTATTTTTCATGTTGTTTTATGTTATTTTAAATTTCGTGTGTACCAAAAGCAAGGCGGCAAACAGGAGAACAAACGTCATGTTGTTTTCACTCTTTTTTTTTTTTTCGAATTATGGTTTTGTAACACAGAACGCAACACTCAAAGGATCATATAACAGCACGCTGGTGCTGTTTGAAAGGAACTGGAAGTTGTTAACTGTTATCTACGCCGTGATGTTCTTCTTATCAAACAGGATGTCTTTCTATCTGTCCATCCTACACATTCTACTCGCTATTATTAATTTATATTTAATGTTTATGTGCCATCTTTGGCCCACGTAAGAATGCGCGAGCGATTAAAATTTGCATCATCAATATTTGTTCAGATATTCCAGCCAGCGGAATGTACTTTCTCACGTATGAATATCTGAAAGACAAGTTCACTCCTGAGGGAGGGAAGCTCAGTTTATTGGCCACTATAGCGGCCGGCGGCTTTGCAGGAATTGCAAACTGGTTGGTGGGTATGCCACCTGACATACTGAAGAGTCGCTTGCAAACTGGTACGTGTATAACTAGTACAGATTTCAATGTAATGGCAATGACGATTTTAAAAGTTTAACGGAATCACACTAATTAAGACTAATTGTGTGAGAGATATTAAGACTTCTTGATACCTCGCCCAAGTCAAAGCAAATTGCCTTAATGTAGAACATCTAGAAAACGTATATAACATTTTTCTACATATTACACAGCACCAGAAGGCACGTACACGCGTGGAGTCCGCGAGGTATTTGTTAAGCTAATGAAAAACGAGGGACCAACAGCACTTTACAAAGGCGTCGTGCCCGTTATGTTGCGAGCTTTCCCCGCGAACGCAGCGTGCTTCATGGGATTTGAAGTTTGTATGAAGTTTTTGAACTGGATCGCACCGAATTTATAAAATTCAATTATTACACAAAAACATCTATGTAAAATGTTTAGGAGAAAATGTTCTGCTGTGTAATACAATTTTTTATATTGCGTATATGTATTAAGCAAACAGCAATTAATTCTATCATGGTTGAAAATAGGTAGGTAGAGAAATGAAATATATAAGTTTATTTTCATCTTGATAGCTATCTCGAGAAGAAATCTCGAACTCGATGATGAGTGTATATAATATATAAGTATGAAAAAACTATGTGCAAAATGTAAAAAAGATAGTCCTGTTCTATGAAAGAGCAGAATCATATTCAATGGTTTTACATACATAAATCATATATACATAGAAAAAATTATGTAACACAAATACAAGCCGATGAAAGTATGGATGTCAGGGAATACTTTTATAGCTTTATTTTTTATTAGGTTTAAAATATATCGATGTTTTTTGAAAACTTTAAATATAGTATATGTGAGAACTTTTAATCAAACATATCGTGTATATATCACAAATGTGATATTAATGTCTAAGGCACATTCTGAAAGACTGTTATGCGTGCAAAAAACTTTTTCCTATTGATATTATAAATATGTATTATACAGCTTGAATATAAAAGTTTATTAACATTAACATATAATAACAATATATGTACATTAATCACATTCGTACATATTTTACACTTCATATTGCGCATTAAGAAATATGTAAAATGAGAAACATATATATTCGAGTAATTTACTTCTCTACAACATTTTCTATGTACAAGATTTTTGAGAGGAAGATTGTATAATAATATATATGTTACTTCTACATGTGTAACAAAAGCAAATATACAATACCTAAAAAAAAAAAACAGTATATACATATTGTGTGGTGAGTGCAACATAAATATAATAAATCTTTTTTTTTTTTCTGGAAAAAAACTGTACTGAGATGTACAAAATAAATTTTCTATTCGCTGTATAGATTTTCACTGAATTTATATAAGAATGAATGTTAAAAATTACCCCTGAGTCTTCTTATGCGCGACTATCGATATCGATTAAGCCATTTTTCATGATTAGAATTGCACGCAATCGATTGCCGTAACAACAACAATCACTCCTCCCAGTCGTCCGTGTCAGATCTCTGAGAATCGTACTCACTGGTCGCGGAATTTCTGTCCGACGCGGACGCTTCGTTTGGTTTTGGGGGCGGCGGTATTAAACTTGACATTCTCTCCAAGGCACCCACTGTGGAGCCGGCGATACCCTTGCGTCTCAGAGCCAGTTTGGCGTGTAAATCAGCCATCAGATCGCCCCCGACCGACGCCGAGGACCATCGATCGCGCTTCTTCTCGTCCGGTACTGTAGGCCGCAATTTCGCTCTGCCGATTCCGCCGGCGTCTCGAATCGCCGCCATCAAATTGGAACGATCGTCCGTTACAACCTTCCCAAGTGGACGATTCGTTGTCTTTTCTTTCTTTTCCGAATTATCATTTGACGTTGGTACGGTCGTTTCTACCGGTAGTGGCGGCGGTGGTGGAGGTGGCGGCGGTGGTGGTGGTGGTGGTGGTGGTGGCGGCGGAGGAGATGCCACAACTTGCTGGAAACTGGGCTTTTCGTTGCTCATAACACTGTTTGCGTTTCCAGTAAACGCAGGAGGTGGAGGGGGCGGTGGCGCGGGTTCTTGCGATGATGCGTTCGTTGCAGCAAATCCAGTTACAGTAGGCAATTGCAGAGCACTGTCCTCAATCTTCGACTGAGAATCCCTCTCGTCACTGGTCGGTGTCGAAAGGTCCAAACGTACGGTAGGCGTTGTGACCGCGGATGATGGTGCTATAGGACTCTGAGAGTTAAGATCGAGCACAAATTTCTCATCGTCCACAATACCCGGTAGATCCGGAAGCGTTAGCGGTACGTTTATCTGAGGAACCTGAAATATAGAAAAATTTTTGTAAGAATAAATCTCTTTTGTAAGAATAAAGAGTATAGACGTAAAATATGTGATACACATATAATATTAAACAATAATCAATCGTATATGAGTGCCAACCTCTCCAAGAGTTGGTGTATACAAATAGCTGGAAGACACGTCCATTTCTGACGAGAGCCACGGTTGTACAATCGAGTCCGGCGCGTCTTCAATTTGCTGCTTATCGGTAGATTGACGCAATGATCTCATGGATGTTTTTTCATATGGACTGTCCATACTATCAAATAATAAGAGAGCACTAACTGAAGATAATTGTGGCGGGAACGGCACCTCTTCACAATGATCTTTTTTGCTGGCTTTTGATCGAACATGATAAAATTGAAGTTTTTCTTGAAGATTGACATTGGAGGCATATTGGCCATCTTCTGTCTTGCAGTTAGAAGATAAATAAGCTTCTGGAATATCTTTTATAGGCACAGAACACTTATAAACACTTGGTATAGTAGCTGTATGTTTGCATTTAGGAGGTATTGTCATTTGATACTCTTTGTAAATATGATTGGCTGGATATTTAGCAGCAGAATACATTTTTACAGCTTTAAGATTTAAATTAGTTTGCAAATAATGCAATCTGTTCTCCAGCTTTCTAGCTCTCTCTTTGATGTTGCTTACTCTGTGTATAACATACAACCAAAACACTTTAGTTAGATGGTTTGTCACAAATTAGAAAAATATGTACATGACATTAAGACTAAAAACAATAATATAAACTATTCTTACCTTTGTGTATTTTCCAAAAGTCTTTTATCAATACAGTCAAATATATATGAAACTGCATTGCTCAGATTATCCAGAGATTCAGCTATTTGAACTATGGTTTCTTCATGTCTCAAATTGGTTGGAATAATACCTGTAATTAAAAAAAAACAAGTTTTATCACTTATAAAATTCCAATCTTCTAATGGAGGTTATATGAATACAAATCAATTATATGAATACAAATAATACATACACGTGTTGTAATTAAAAAGTATAATACATATATAATTTATAAAATTTATATACCAATTTCGATTCGTTCTGGCATCTTGGTCCCGCGAAAAAGAAAATTGCGAAAATAATTGTTTCAATTTATTATCACTTTATCAGTGCAATGCACATGGTGTCATAAAACGCGTTACAAAAGTCGATACGGCTACATTACAAACGTACGAACTCCAACTATCTTGGGATATGACACATCATACTTGCACAGATCGCGTTCCTTTAAAAAGTATACGTATCTAATGATGATGAAATTGTTTGTGAGAATATGATCCTGATAAGACATGTACATGCGCAAACAATGTATTGCGCTGTTGTCCTCCTCCCACGGTTACGGTTGGCTCAGCTACCGCTCTTATACATATGAATGTGACGTAACATTGTCTCGACTAATGAACATCTAGCATAAAGTCGCCATATTGATTTTCAGAGCTGTGCTAGATGCTCAATGGTCGAATTTGTGCTACGCCACACGCAAATCCGCATGCCGTTGTAACCTACTTTAAACTGACAAAAGGAAAATACTAAAGGTGTTGAGTGTACGTTCGAACGCGTAAACGCAGTAATTAAGCGAAGAACACGTTGGCTTTTGGTAATTATTTTTCGTTGATTCTATTGTAAAATTGCATAAAAAAGATTCAGTTGTGTTATTTTACAGAATATATAAATATATAAATTTCATGTATGTGATTTAGTTTTCATAGCTGATACAAAGAGTAGTCGATTATGAGGTTGAACTTGCTTTTGGACGTTTCAAGGTCTCAGGGAAATTACACATTAGATGAAAAAGAAAACATTTTGAACTCTGAATAACATTGGATTTGATATTCGATCGGTTGCACCGTACTTCTCGCTTGAGATAAACCTCACAGTGTATGATGTACGACATGTCTCGCGAGGTTAGTCTTACATTAATATTTTTATAGAATTATAAATTTTTATTCGACATCAAAGTATCGATATTATAACTGATAACAATATAATATTTCTCAAAGATGAATGTCGAAGAGAATAGACTCAAAACATTTAGCAACTGGCCAGCGGATGACGCGGCACGTCTTGCAAAAGCGGGATTTTATTATACGGGACGTGACCGGGAGGTGCAATGTTTCTTTTGTGGCGCGAAAATATCTGACTCAACCAGCGGTGATGAACTTTCTGTTTGTCACCAGTTGAGCTGTCTCTTCGCCGCCAATCCAACTAGCACGTGTAACGTTCCATTGGCACCAGCTGTAAATAACAATGTTATTCTGGAATCAACATCACCAAGTTTGCAACCATCCAATGGACAATCCAATGGACAACCATCCACAAACAATACAGAAATCTTTCAAAGACCACTTAACCCTCGAAGAGAATATGGAACTGTTCAACAGAGACTAGAATCTTTTAAAAATTGGCCAATATCTTCTATTGTGCTTCCAGAACAACTTGCTTCAGCAGGATTTTATTATCTTCAATACAAAGATATGGTAAACATTTTCTTTTGATGTATATACATAACTAATATTTTAACTTGATGATGAATGATAAGTAATAATTAATTATTATAAAAGAACGTAATAATAATATAATTTATTTTTTACAAATTATAGGTGGAGTGTGCATTTTGTGGAGGTGTCTTAATGAATTGGAAAGCAAATCAAGATCCAGATATGTCACATAGATCGTGTTTTCCAAATTGTGATTTCTATATGAATCGAGAAGAAGATGGTATGTTATTGTGTGATAATTCTTATAAAGGTCACATGTTTATTTTTATTTTAATTAAATATGTTAGACTTACGTAAGTTGAATCATTTGATTATATTTTTATTTCAACAGATATATTAGAATTGGTCACAATCTTACCTGGCACCAAAGAGAATATTACAGATTTGGGAATACAAAAGCATATGACACCTGCTAATCCAAGATATGCTGTGTATGAAAAACGATTACAAACTTTTACAGACTGGCCAAAAGATCTTACGCAAACTCCAGAAATGTTAGCTGCTGCCGGATTTTATTATACTGGTTAATACTGTATTAATGTTTTTAAAAATTATAATAGAAAAGTTAATGAAATATTCGTCCTGATAACTACTTTATGTTTTTGGAATAGGGTGTAGAGACCAAGTCAGATGTTTCCATTGTGATGGAGGTTTACGAGATTGGGAACCAACAGATGATGTGTGGGTCGAACACGCACGATGGTTTGCGAAATGTGGATTTGTAAATCTTATGCGTGGACAAAAATTTGTCAAACAGTGCATAGATAATAGAAAACCGTTGGATCTCTCGGTATTTATCACCATATATTTTTCTTAGTTTTTAAATAAAGACTATGTTGTATCTACTTTTTAATTTCTTTTTGTATTATGCATAGATTTTTGCCAGTAAGATGCCAGTAGATGAAACTGGAGTTTTCATCGGGCCTCCTACTTTGCGAGTTAATGATTCCATGATACATGATACAGCAAATTTTGAGCAAGATTTAGAAATTTCGATTCCATCTTTTTCGACAACAGTACAAGATAAAAATCCGGTAACAGATGCAACAAACTCTGCGAAAGATGTTACAGGAACTTCAATTGCATCTCTCATAACCTTAGCATCCAACGAACTTAGTAAATCGGCAATACTTGAAAGGCTATTAGAGGACACAAATCTGGATTCAGATATGGCAAGTAAAATCAATTACAATAAGTGTTCTATATATAAACACTATTATTTCTGTTTATTTTGTTATGTAGTTCCGTATATGTAATTAAAACATCAGACACATGACGATATCTTTGGCTTAATTTTTATATAGCTTCTAAGTTTGTTGCATGTAAATACGTTGTGTGTTCCATAAATAACTTTTTAAAAAAATAAAAACATTTTTAAAGAAACGACTAGAAGAAACTGGTGAATCAAGTGCAGACACTGACCAACTAATGCGAGATGTCCTACATATTGTAGGGAATGCTACGTATGTTGAACTTGAAATATTACACATATTACAAATATTATAAAATATAAATCATTTATCATGATTTTATCGCGGTCTTCTTTTTTTTTAGTCGTGACAAACCTAATTCACCTAATTCACCAACTTCGGAATTAATTAATTTATTGAAAGAATGTACCGTGAAAACACGTAATAACACCGCAAATGAGTTAAATGAAGCGTCGAATGAAGCCAAAGATAAACCTGAAAAGAAGCAAGCAGATAATAAGTCAGATGATATTAGTAAGTAATATATGTCAGTGAATAATATAAATATATATTGATTCAGTATTTGTTATAATCTTTTGACACAATAAGACTTTATGTGATATATTTATATGTGATATATTTATTTTCTGAATTTTATTTTGTATTTTGTTATTAATAAAATTATTACTTTTTTTTTTTTTTTTTTTTTAAACTTTATATGATTGATTAAAATGCATTTTTGCACTTTATCGATGTAACCTTACTACCGAAATTGATTTAGAATTTTTTAACGCAATAGTCTTGTTTAAATGATATGCAAACAAA
>QVOB01024070.1:0-10661 GCA_014839585.1 Pseudomyrmex concolor
ATCGTGTTTTTAAAAACTTAAATGTTTTTATATATCAAAAATACACAAACATCTTAAAAGAAATATGTATAAACATCTTTTTTTTTTTTTAATCTTAAGACGTAATTTACTCAAAATAGCGATGTGAGATGACACTGTATTGCTTATTAGCGTCTATGACATATTATGTCATCAGACATGTGTGTCACAAACGAAACACACACAAAACTATATGATGAAATTCCAATGCCGATCGGAAGATGTAATATTTTAATTCAATTATTCGAAGAAACTATTTGGCAACATTCTCAACCGAAGCAGATTTTTAATTACTCTTAAATCGATGTATTTACAATCGAATCTTGTATTTTGTCTATTCGAGATCGTCTTCTATTAATACCGGATCTGAGCGATTTTAATGATGTCCACTAGAAAAAACGATGCTATTTTGATTCAGTTTACCTAATTGACGTCATGATCGCTTTAGGAGAAGTCAACCTGCTATTAAATACAAAGCGCAATTGTTTCGATTTCTCAGCATAAAAAAATGTTTATTGTAGATAGAAGCGTTGTTTGTCACTGAAAACATATGACATAAATTATCATGCAAAAAAATTATTTTAATGTGACTACTAAATAATGTATGCATGAGTGTGCATGTAGATACGCGCGTGCGTGTAAAAAATTATATAATAGGAGAATATGTTTAATGTGACATATATAGAGCTTTTTCATAAAATTTAGTGTCTCTCATATATTTATTTATTTATTAAAACAATTCTAATTATATATTTAGTTAATATATTTATTTTAAATTCTTGAAAAAGGCACAAGAATGGCTACAAGAATAAAACTTTTATATAGGCTGAAAGTATTTTTTTAGATTCATTTACTTATACAATAGTGCACGATAAAAAGAGTAAATTAAGAGTAATCTATTTCATTGTCGTAAAGATTTTACTTTAAAATATCAACGCATACAAAATAGATATGTTTGTCAAAAGCTAATTATTTTTATTAAAGTAATTTATCTCTTACGAATAATGCAATTGCATCTTGTTCAAAATTGTTAAATTTACACACGTATTTATACACGTGTTTCTTGCAGATCTGTCCGCAGAACGTTGATTTCAAGACGCGGCAAAGATGAACAAGGTGGACTATATGGAGGTGACCCTCCCGAATTATTCGTACATTTTTAATTTCGAGGAGACGTTTAAACATCAGGAGACCAAACAGTGGATGGTAAAGAATTGGACGAACGGTTTCTATTACTGCGGACTTTACATGATTTTAATATTCGGCGGGCAGCATTACATGGCCAGTCGGCCCAGATTTGAACTCAGGGGAATATTGTGTCTTTGGAATACGCTATTGGCTACCTTTTCTATCATCGGCTTCACGAGAACCGCGCCTGAATTGATCCACGTTCTCAGACATCATGGACTGCACCACAGCGTTTGTATACCAAGGTGAGTTTTTCTTATGTGTCATTAATCATTTGATGATAATCAGGTTTTTTGCATTTAACGTCGAACCGTTAGAGTTTGATACAAGTTAACTGAGCACATTTACATTTGTTTGTATACATTTGCAAACTTACGATAACTTACTTATGATAACATTTACATTATTCTAATATTTTTTGCGTAAATGTAAATTTGCAATCATGTAAAACGTTTGAAATGTGTTATCGAATTTTGTTTGCGTCAAAATCGAATGTCTAACATTTAAGTATTAATAATGTTATTAACATATTTGCTGACAACGCACATATTTGCTTCTTTTTAATTCTTTAATGCGAATCATTTTCTTGCACAATCTCGCATAACCGAGATCGTTTTTCAAACAGTATTACTTGTTGCGAATAACAAAATATTTGTGATTTGTGTGCAGCTTTATCGAACAGGATGTCGTGTCGGGTTTCTGGACGTGGATGTTCGTGCTGTCAAAGTTGCCCGAGCTCGGCGACACGATTTTCATCGTACTACGTAAGCAGCCGCTGATCTTCCTGCACTGGTATCACCACATCACCGTGCTACTGTACTCCTGGTTTTCGTATTCGGAATACACCGCGTCCGCGCGATGGTACGTCGTAATGAACTACTGCGTGCACTCGATCATGTATACCTACTATGCGCTGAAAGCGATGCGATACAGACCGCCGAAGGCGATTTCTATGGTGATCACCGCGTTGCAGCTCCTGCAGATGGTGATCGGCTGTTTCATCAATATATCTGCGTACCAGTATCTGGAGAGCGGCCAAGTGGACTGCCACATTACCCGCATGAATATTCATTTCAGCTTTGCGATGTACTTTAGCTATTTTGTTCTGTTCGCGCGGTTCTTCCACAAGACATACCTAGCTAGGAAGAAGTCTGACAAAAAGCACTTCGCTAATAGCGCACCCGATCACATCGGTTATAACGAAAAGCTCAAAGCCAATTAAATAACGGCAACACACCAAAGCGCCTGGGCGTCCATCCTTCCTCCCTTTTTTTACCTCGTTCTCTGCTCTTTATTTTTTTCTTGTCGTTTCTCACGCCGCTGGTCGACGTAGCTGTATAACATCAGGATCTATTACGCTAAAAGATAGGTAGAGGATTCGACGGCTTCTAGGATTTCATACGTTCAGTGTGGCTAAATAGGTAAGATTCGTAATTTATATACCAATAGTTCTCGAAGCATGGTGCGATATTTTTTTACCAAAAAGATTTACAAATGTTGCTTTCTCTAAAATATTATTATATTAACAGTAGCGAACTTACCGGAAAATATTTTACTGGTTTATTAAGTACATAGGAATTGTAAGTAATGACTGCAAAGTTTAATAAGATTTTCGCTTGTAATTTAAAGCTTTTATCGTTAAAACTTTTTGTAAGAGTTTTGTTTAAGACTATTTTTATCATATAAAATATTTTCCGATGATAGAAACTTCATATGAGGTTTAAACACAATTTTTTGAGAAACACTTTTTTTAATAGGCAAATACACATACACACAGTAGGAAAATCTTCAAAAAAATATCGTTAAGTCTTAAAGTAATGAAAATACGCACGCAAGTTTTTGAAGAGGTCTCAAAATATTGAAATCATTATTGTTGTTTTAATATTATCTTGAACTTTGAATTGCTCACTTTGACGTGTTGAATTTTGCACAGATAATGAAGTTCTCGACATTAATAATGATACGCTTATATATGAAACAGCTTTTTTTTAAATTTCTTTTCTTGAAAGCACATAAACTGTAATATAGAAAAGCAATGTGGAAAACTTGAGATCTTTTACTTACAGTAATTAAATACAGTCATTATTTAAATCAGTCAAAAGTCATTTAAATTAAATTTTAGAGAGCTTAAATGCATATAAGGAATGACATATATATATATATAATGTTATATATATTGTATACATATATTCATATATAGTTAGTATATTTTTTTCTATAAATCCTAAAACTCGTACTTTTAAAATTCTAAGTTCTAGAAGCCGTATATATCTTAGAAGTATCTTGAGCGTATAATATTTCTCAGGATTCTTAAATATATTCCGCATTCACTGAGAAATTAAGAATTGCGAATCCTCTGGAAAATAGTTTCGTAAATCCTACAACATACTTAAAGATATGTATGTCTCAAGATTCTCTCTCTATCTTCTTCTTTTTCTTTTTTTGTTTCTTCTTTCTCTCTTACATCTCTTATATACTTATAGGGCTGAAATGAAACAATAAATTTGTAAACTACTGACAACTAACTTAAAAGGTTGACTACTTTATTAAAATCTAGGATCATGCTTTATGGAGTATCTTTAAATCTAATAAAAAAGAAAAAACGGGCTGTCGATTTTAGAATATGTATAGGGTTTTTCAGAATTAGATAATATAGGATTATAGGATCTAAACCGGGAGTTCATAGCCGATTTTGCGTCCGCCTGCGCGCGGAAAACGTCCTGAAGAGGAGGCTCGCTCGAGAAAAAACTACAGCGATTCTTCTTTTCATTTTTTGTAAATGTAATTAATGAGGAACTACTGTTGTCGCGTCTATACATAGAAACGTCCGTCCGTGACGTTTTACCTACTTATACAGTAGGTCCGACCGGCTGTTGCACAATTATTATTATGGTTTTGTTACTATCGATATCTTTTTGCAATTAATTGCTATGATATTTTATTTAATAATAATTTATAAAAACAAAAACGTGTCTTCGTTAATTCTTGCCGTCTCGAATCCTTCATAACTCCACTCCAAACGCATAAATTCGAATATATGTATTTTCTTATCCTACAATATCCTTCCCCCTTCTTTCTCACATACTTAAATTTATCTTTACATACTTAAATTTATCATTACTTCTAATTAGTTATACAATCCGCAAAGAATATAATACGCAAAAGTTTGCAGTATTTTTATCGTGTTTCATAAAAAATAAAAAGAACGAAATGAAAAAAGTGTAACCATTTGTTTAACAATTATCTTTTACTAGTTATATAATATCTTAATCTACAATCTAAACATTTTTTTTTATATATGACAAACATTTTTAAATTTTAAATTTCTAATTTTCTTGCCGTTAATTTTATGTAAGCATTCAAAGTAAAAGCGACCTAAATAATACGTAAAAGAATGTGCTGAGAAATGTATTCGGTGTTTGTTGATAAATGAAAGTATGAAGATTGTAACTGATACCTAATTATGTGCATGATTATTAAGTGCGATACACATATTATGAGAATATGTGACAATGTAAAAAGTAGATTGTCTTTTTATCATTTATAACATTGTTCCTACTCGTTTTACTCGGAATCACTATGTTACTGAAATCTTCCGTTCGTAAATATTCAAGACATGATTCTGCAATTTTTTACACAGCGCTTATGTATGTATTTACTATCAACTGATAACTTTAAATGATCTTTTAATCAGTTTTTTATAATATCTTAGAATCACGTATGATTCATGAAATCATACACACAGCGCTTATGTATGATTTCATGTTCTTATGACGTGTTCAATCTCACCTAGATAACGAGTAAGATTAATTTTTTTTTTTTTTTTTTTTCAAAAAAAATGTGTTTGTCTCAAAGGTCAAGACTTTGTCAGGTCTCGCAGATCGCACTTGGTCGAATATTCTGCAAGATTGCAACATTATAAATTAATTTCGATTTTATAATGCCGTTTGATTAAACTTTTGTCGTTAAACTTCGTAAAAAAAAAAAAAAAAAAAACAACTTTTATGCGTTGGGAAGGAACAGAAAAAGTTTTCAAGTAAATTTTATTATACATATGTGGATAAACTATATATTTACAATATACAAATATATAACAGTCTTCCCATACATGAATATTTTCTTGTATGAATCATTAATTGTTTAAATTTTATGTCACATTCAATTTACATAACTTCGATTAATTACAGCTTGTTTTTTTTACGGGAGCATGTGCAAAATGTTAGTGTGTGCAAATCATATGTGCTATCGTATGATTGATCACATGACTCAAATATCAAAGGTCATATAATAATTGATAATCTACTAGCATAAGATAATGTAAACGCGACAAATAATATTGCTCATGCAACATCTGTTTTATTTCTGTAAGAATAAATTATCATTTATTTTCTTTATTTATATATTTTATCTATTTATAAATCATGATTTATTAGGTTGGAATTAATTCGTTTTACAAGAGATCGCGTAGGTAGTACAATATTTCGTTGTTACAGTAATGTATTCATCGTGAAACAGCTGTCATTGGACGTCACACGCACACACACATTTGCTTTACATAATCTTTTTTTGAATCGTAAATAACAACACTTTATAATTTATTGAATATGTCAAAATTTGTGCCGCTACGAATTAATTCCAACACCTAATACTATGATTTTCAAGAGATGACGTCTATTTATCTACTTAAACTTCGTTGAAGAACAGATAAAAGACAACTTTTTTTGTGCATAGAAAAAAGATAGAAAAAATTTTCAAATAAATTTTATATACAAATAAAATATAAATATGTGAAATAACTATAAGTTAGATGTAAACTGGTTTGATCAAGATAAGTGTTAGCTAACAGTATAACTAATTTTTAATTAAATATTAATAGACAATTTTATCTTTTGAGATTAAATATCATGTATATTTAGTAAAAAAATAGATTACTCTATTTTTCAAATTTTGTAACATAAATAACATATAAATATATAAGTTTAAAAGATTTATAAATAAGTGTGTCTAGAAGATTTATATAATATTAAGACAAATTACCTATGTGTTTCGTCCCCAATCTTCAGAAATATATGTCAGCAGATCTGTTAGGCCTTCAAACTCTGTTCTACTTTGAGGCGGATCGTTCTTGGGTATCTTTGGCAACAGAGAACCCATCTTGAATCTAAACTCTTTTATATTAGTAGCACCAGAAAGCTTCCAAACTCCATAGAAAATTACACCGCATCCCGTAACAGCACATAAAGAGCCCCAACCAAAGGCACGTATCGCCAACGAAGTTCCAGTTTCATGGAGTTTATTAATGCCAGATATGCCCTCCCCAAAATACTTTGGATCTTGTCTTCTGGCTATTGTCACTGCTCTAGCGAAGCCAGAGAGAGCAGAAATACCCGCGACAGTACTCAGAAATACTGCAGCTAAGAAACAATAACAATTGTGAAAAAGCATTAATGTTGTCAATAATAAGAAAGTAGACACATTATGTATAAGTATATATTTATTTAAATTCAATTCGATCTCAGAATCATTTTTTAACGTCCTTTTTTTATAAAAAATTATGCCTGTAGCAAAAAATAAGGTTATCGTTATAAATAGTAACATGCATGCAATGAACTGGCATGTAAACAGGTTATTGAAGAGCTACTAAAAAATCGAATCAAGTTAATATGCGTACAAATATATACACCACAATGTGATTCTGGAGTTGAAGATTACCATAAATTCTTTCCTCTCGTTTTTTAGATTTTGTGGTGGATAATTCTGCGATATCTTTTAACTCTGCCATCATCTGCCATCACCGTGCAAATTACACAAAACAACACAGAAGTAGCCGACGATATCGGCCATTTTTAAATCTCCTGGCCGCGATTTGTTCGTTTTTGCTGCATTTGTGGGCTGCGCATTAGATTAGAATAGACTTTTAGTCACAAGCAAAAGTGAACAAAACCATAACAGCCTTATCCTCATCCTCGCGAGTCAGCTTGTATCACGGTTCCAGCTCCAGTTGATTTCGGCGCAGTGCTATTTGTGTAGATGAAAAAGAACAATTAAGTATACATTATTTTAAATCTAGGAAACAAACTTGCCCCCCATCATTCACACAACTCTCTGCACACCATCAAAACTGATAAAAACAATCACGTACAAGACTTTTCTTGATATTGTTTTATTAAATCCAAAGAAAAGAGTTGTAAATAAAGCGTGAAACGTGAGAAAACATGGGAGGTACTCGGTCGTTCTCTGCCACATTTCTATTTATTGTCCTCTTCTGCAATATATTTTACTTTTGTTTGTTTCAAACACACTATAGATATTGCTGTAGAGAGTTCGTGTACAATTTGCGACACAGGCAAATCGGAGAGTGATCTCGAGAAACTCTTGGACAATTTAAAACGTACAATGGGAAATGAGAAGTTAAAAGATGTATGTTCTGATTACACTTCTAAGCTGCTGGACTGTGTAATAAATTTGCGAAATGTAGCAAAATGTAACAGATCTATAGAAGGTATAGTAGAAAAACAATAAACAGATTGTTGTAAAAAAAAAAAAGAAATATAGTCTCATTACAGTAAATTTAATTTTACAGTACATGCAATTTCCAACAGTTGTGTCATCAAGTGGTAACATATGATTTTAGCTAATACCAATTTAGAGGAAGTTTTCTTGATCCTGCTACTTGCACATAAGTCTAAAGGAATTGTATCAAAGACAGCAAATGCCATAGCTGAAATCGCGAAGACTGACAAAGGAAGAGAGAAGTGTACTAATAAGGAAGTGATACGAGCATTGATAAATCTCCTGAAAGAAGAAAATGTAGACGTACTTGCACAAGCTTGCAGAGCTTTAGGAAACATTTGCTACGAGAATGGTTATATCTATATTTATTAATCATTTTTCTATGAAATAAATTATTAAAGTTTTTCTTACATATATTTACACAGATAATATCTTTGTCTATGTAGTAAATATTTACAAGTATAAGTGCTGCGCTATTGTGAAAAATACCGCTTATATATTTTTTATAGCAAGTGGTAACAAGCTGATAGCAGACCAAGATGGTGCCGAAATAATCTTAACTGTTCTGGAAAAAGGTGTTGTGTTGAAAAATACTGATGGTGCTAGCTTTTTGCTGGAGGTGGCTACTGGATTATTGTTAAATTTTTTAGTGTTCTACAAAGAAATTCATACAAACCAGGTAATAAACTTTGTAAAAAATTTCTGAATGCCTGATATATAGTGATACTTTAATCTTTGTATGTTTTTTGCTCCACAGTCATTACTCCACAGAATAGTTACAGTTGTCATCAACGTTTTAGAAGCAGATGCATCCAGCAATGAAGCAGTGATGCATGCGTTACGCATTATTGAGATTATAAATGACTTTATTGTTTTTGATAAAAAATTACAAAAACTATTATTTAACATACTGGCTAGTAACGCTTCTTTTGAATGTTGGGAAATATGCTTGGAGATCATATATGGTCGAGTAATAAAAGATGGCAAGTTAATATTGAATTATTAACATTGTAATTTAGATTAAAATATTTATAAATTCTAGTAATACAATATATTATGTTCTTCTCAGAAAAAGTAAGATTATCACTAGCCAAAATAGGAGCGTGCGAATTGATCTGCAAATTCGTGGAAAAATATGATTCATACTGTAACGACGAAGATAAGCAATCCGTCTTGCAGCTTGCTTGCAATATAATTCTTGAATACTGCAGTAGAGGTGAGTGCGAGAAAAAACTCGAAAATTCAAACTTGGCTCTCGAAAAACAAACGTGCTATGTTTTTTATTTAGACGACAGTATAAAATTACTTTACAACGACGACAAAGGCATTGTCTACCACAAATTGGTGGAATGGCTGGAAAACGCCGAACCACTTGTTCAGTATACCGCTGTAATAGCTGTGAATAACTTCGCATGTAATGACGAACATTGCAAACGCATGGTCGAGCAGAGTCTTCATCAAAAAGTGTTGCGTGTCCTTAAGAAGTGTAACCATGCGTTTGATAGCATTAAACTTCAGTGCGGTTTGCTCGGTATTCTACATCGTCTTGCCATACATGCGGACAACAAACCGATATTACTTGCCGATGGTTTGTTCGAAATACTTTATACGATGTTAGACAATCCTAATTTACTTGTTATTCCTTATTTGCTGGGCACGTTTAGAATAGCCATAGGTGGCCAAAGTAAGTGTCTTAGAACTTCTCTCAAAAATCAAGCAACAAAATATATATATATATATATTTGTTACAAATCTAAAAAAATGATATAATGATCTTGGTTACTCTGCTTTAGAAGAATCAGCAACCTCTTTGGCCCAAAAAGAAAGATTCATCAAACAACTTGTTAAGTGGTGCGACGTTGACTGTCCTAGAATTCAGGCTGAGGCAAGTCGATTAATTGCCTGGCTGATAAACAATAGCAGGTTCGTTTTCAGAGCTTTATGAGTAATTCTTCAACTTTATATATATTGGTTTTGGCTCTAGAGACAAGCAAATCGTCTTGTTAGTTATAAAAGACGGCGCGATGAAGCCTCTGGTAGATATGCTTCTGGCGCAGCATCCACTAATGCAAAACGAAGCGCTCGTAAGTTTAAAGATAATAACGAAAGTTTGTTTGACGGAATCCGAAGCCGCGCTGATCGATTACGATTTTGGGAGTAAGATGCGCTCGTTTCTCGAAAAACCCACTAAGAATCTCGACGCGCATATCGTGCTAAATGCTCTGTCTGTATTACAGTGTGTCGCATCGGGATCAGGTATTTTGAAAAGTAACAACAAATATATAAATATACAATAGAATTGTTCGATATTTAAAATCATGCAATTATTCTTTTCATTATTTAAGACCGACTGAAAGAGCATTTAAATCAGCGGGGGATACTTGAAGCGTGCAAAGCTGTTCGCCCGAACGAAAACGAAGGTTGCGCTGAAAACCTAAAATTGCAACTCGCTAATTTAATGACGATGCTTGGAAGAAACATCGATTGTGAAACAATAAAGGATTAAAATGTCACGCGTCTTCAATCGCGTTTTTATTTCTACCGTTGTCTTTTGCATCATTCCAAAGAGCTGTGCAAATTTCTCTAATGACTGCGTTTGAGAGAGAAAAATATATATTGTATAACATGCGCCTTATAGAAAATTCATCTTCTTACGTGTTGAGATTTTTATTTTGTTCTTACTTTTATAATGTCTTTTATGTAGCGTAATTCGGTGTAATTTATATACATTTTGCATGTAAAGTATACATATATAATATGGAAAGAAGAGATAAATATAATATTTGTATTTAAAAACCAATTTGTGTATATTTTTTGTCTATAAGCGTGCGCATAAAATTTATGTGTATAGTATATATATTAGGTGAAGTAAAAAGTTCTGAGCGTTTTCCGCTAGATATCTTTAGCGGAAAACGCTCAGAACTTTTTACTTCACCTAAGAT
>QVOB01024071.1:0-15262 GCA_014839585.1 Pseudomyrmex concolor
ATTTTTCTTGATTTTTATAAACGTTTTGCCGCATTACCCTTTTGCGTTCAGTACGAATTTGCAAATCTGTATTGATACTCCGGTTTGCGAATATATTTTGAAAATATTATCGAGTTTTATTCAAATTTTCCACGACAATCAAAACAAATAGAACACGACGTGAGTTATGAATATACGATAAGTATCTATTTCGCGCGCGAATATAAATCGGCTAATGGTGATAAATTTATCGTTCGTCAAATATTGACGTACCGATACCTATACACGATAAAATAATTCTTATACGGGTGACATGAGAGAATAATGGGATACCGCCGAAATGTAATAGAGGGGTGTGCTTTCTGCACGACCGAATGTAAGGGCTATAATTCTCCATTTCCCCACTCCAAGTATGATAAATTCGAACAGAAACGTTTTTACGTATCAATATTGGGGAAAAATAGTCGGGAGGAAAAATATAATCTCCATTCATAGAATATTATTGAATCGTTTTACAAAAGCGGAGTTTTCTTATTTTCTTTCAATGTTTCCGAAAAACACGTTTGATCGAGCGGAATGAAAAGCGTGGAAAAATACATCACGATTATTCGGACTGTATATATCGACGTGGGCGCTTGCTATTCTTTACAGAGGATACAGATAATCTCGATGAGATTTCGTTTCTTCAGCATCTTAGGGAAAAGTTTACTTGTTTCGCAGCGGAGTAGAGAGTAGAGTTAAAGGCGACACGTTCATCGAACTTAGAGACTTTTCGAGAGAAATGGAGCAAGTTCGATGCAGCCTAGATCGCGGATAAAGATACACACATCTTACCTCCGTAATACGACCGCTATAGCTCTGCTTTCGGCAGTTAAAAGTTTTCGCACTTTTCCGAGAACGAGATGCATCAATAGCTCTTATATGTTTTCTTCTTCGAATAAGTTTTTTGTAAAGAGAAGTGACGAAATTTTTTTTAACAAAAAAAAAGAACTTCATTATATTTTCTTAATATTTTCTTATGTTTTATATTATCTGTGCGAAGTTTGACTTATTACGTGAAGCTTGTACTTATGTATGTCATGCGTGCGATATTAAACGAAAGACTAGAAAACGCGGGAAAATGTTGCACACCCTTGCGCGTTTTGCATTCCAACTTCGTTTCACAGGTTTCCGGAGTCTCGCCTAAATGGCATTTTTACTCCACTGGGAAATCAGGGGTTCGATGAAGCGTGTCTCGTATGCCGTCGTTAATTCCATTTGTAGCTATTTGCTTGACTTTCCTCCGGCATAACGGCGATCGCGGGTCCGCACCCGATACGACGCCACCCTCCTGTTTTCATATTTTATGTTTCGTGTGCGGTTTGCCTCTTCGCTTCTTCGCATTCAATGCAATTGTATATCTATAACCAGAATTTTTTAGCAAGAAACAAAAATAATTTTCCAGAAAAAGTTTTTTCGTTATTTTTTTATTTTTATGATGTAAATATTTTTCATATTTTTTTTTATTGAGTAGATAGAAAATGGTTTCTTTCTTACGAGTTTATTGACATTTCCGACAAGAAAATTGAAATGTTATTCGCGTGGAACGACCTGGATTGTCCTCGATTTCATATCAGGGCTTCCAGATCATCTCTCGTGGTATTTTTCCGTTAAAAAATTGCCCTGCGATTTCTCGCGATCGTTAATTCTTCGCAATTTATTTGTCACGAGCATAGTTCTTCATTCGCGAACAATATACTTTTTGTAATGGGATATATATATATATATAGAATTCTTATGTCGTACTTGTAAACAAAAAAGGTAAAAAGTAAACAATTTCACCGAGATACTCGGGTCAGATAGATAAAGAATCGAAGATGTAGCATCTTTGTGCCAATGAAAAGTCTCGTTGAATCGCAACGACATTCAAAGCCGCGGAGAAACTGATTTTTTTTGTTTTTTCATCCGTGTTTTGTTGTTTCTTCTCTTCCGTAAATTGAACGGCTCCTTGTGCAAATTCATTCGTCTGATAAATGCAGTGGAGACCTCGCCCGGCAAAATAGTATACCCCGAGAATTCCATTTTACACGAGCGTTCGATAGAGCAGCGCGAAATCCAGCGCGTATAACCAGGAAACGGCGATGTTTTCCGATATAAAATATTTTCAACCCCTTCTCCCTTTGTCCTCTCGCCCTCGGGCTCGCGTCCGCAAGCTCTCATCCGTTTCGCGACCACGTCCAGCGGGAGGGAGAAGGAATGGACGATGTGGGCGCGCGCAGACGATTAATTATGTCGCCGGCTGTAACTAATCCCGCGAGACAATGCGGTTGAGTCGCATCTTCGCGTCTTTGATAACAATGCGCATTGAATTCGATATACCAGGAGCGACCATTACCTCTCCGCCTTCCGTCCGTCGTCATCGCGTTCGGCAACCGACCGGGCGAACAATGCCGTACCACCCGCAGGTCGTGAGGCTTTCACCGCGGAATTTCCTCGATTTCCTTGTTTTGCCGAGCTTCACCGCGAGTAATACGATCGCGAGTTCTTCCGGCTTGTAATTCTACTACAGCGAGCTACAAGACGCGACGTACTCCAAGAGTTTCGCGTTACATAAATTCAAAATTGAGAGCGACGATGTTTTTTGTGTTTTGCTTTAATAAATTAGATTGGGAAAAAAATAATTGCGGTTATTATAAAGACTTTGTTACAATTATTGTATGTTTGACACTTTGTCCGATCAGTTATCTTATCAAGGATACTTGTTGTAAAATTGCGCACGATGAATTTGATAACGAGGTAACGAAGTAACACATCCATCATAAATAAATGACTTTACTCTCGTGTAATGACCTCGGCGGACTGGTCGCGTCTCGTCGCCCGGTGAGTAAGATCGATTCATTAAGTCCGGCACATGAGAATGGACGTCGGAAATTTCAACGTGCATTCATTCGGTAATCCTCCGTACTGCCGGAGCATACCCCGGTACGTGCGGCGCGTTATTACGTCGGCTACGAGGCGTGAGTCTTGCGAGATTGAACGCATAAAGCTAATTAACCGGCAATACAACGGCGGGTAATCTGCCGGCAGCACGCGCGAGAGATACGCGCTCATCTGTGTGTACAGGGTGTCTAGGAAAATTCACTTCTTTTCTCTTACGTTCCTTGACTGAGTCAACTTTTCCCGAGCCACAGCTTTAATTGAACTCTAGCTCAATTATTTAATTTTAGTGATTGCACAAACGCGCTTTGACATTTCTTTTTTTTTTTTTTTTTTTTTTTTTTTTTGATCGAAGAAATGGAAAATACGACGATTAATTCGGACACACTATATATATGACATGAAAAAGCGGAATATAGAGACCGTGTGGAGAATAGTAGGATAGTAGAAAACAAACAACGAGAGAAGCTTAATTTTGCAGCCGGCTCGGGCGCCAATATTTATAACTCGATTTTCAAAACTATCGGAGATCACTTAAACGCGCGGTGACGAATAATGGAGATACACGGAAAATGAAAATAGAGCTTCTTCGCGATGAAACAAGTAGCGATCATAAATATTGCAATTGCAAATTACGAGAAAATAAACTGAAAGAATTTCTTAGTAAAATAAAAATCTATATATGTACATAGTCGATAAGAGAGAGAAAGAAAGAGAATTTAACAAAACTGTTTTTTTTCGGTATCGACTGACATTTATGTGCCACTTAAATAGGAATACTGGAACGTTTTCGCACTCTCTCTCTCTCTCTCTCTCTCCCTCTCTTCTCTATCTCGCTTTATTCTCTTTACAGTTTAAAGAGTCAAAAGTAAACGTACAACTCTCGCTAAAATTGTGAATGCGCCGTATGTGCATGCCAGGTATAAATTATGCGCGGGAGTTTTATAGGTGTAGGTGTATGAAACAGTCGCGTGCGGCTCCGACGATCTTTCGTCGAGATAATTAAAGAGCAAAAGCGAAATGAAGCGTGCGGGGGGTGAGGAATTTAAAACCAACTAAATAACGCCCGTCCGGCAGGCGTAAACATTATTTGTTTCGGTTTCATTCTTCGTGCGTGGCGGCAATAAACGCGTACATATACGCGTGCGTAAGCGACGAGGAAAAGTCGCGCTTTTTAACCTGAACTTTGCACTTTCGTGCATATTTAATCGCGTTTATCTTATAAAATAAATATATGTATTGATAACGATGTACATATAAATACATCGAACCTATACATTTTTATTTTTTATACGCAGAGTTTTAAATGCGGTTAAAAATCTGAGCCAACGGCTCAGATCTTTCTTTCGCGTGAATATTTTTGCCACAAATATCGGCCATTAATATCGCGGGGAAACTTCCCTTGTTTGCCAAAGGATACTCATTCGAGAGATCGAAGCATCGAAATAGCACACACGATGAGTCACGTCGGCATACAAGCCGCAGCACCGTGTTCTCTTAGATATCGTCATGTTGTCTGAGGTCCGAATCAGGTTCGCACTCGAGTGTGACTCATCGCGGCGAATAGGTGCGCTACTTTGACAATAAAATAGAGTCATATTGTCGTTTTTTGTCTTGTGACGCAATTACGTACACTTACGTGTCACTCCCAACTTCCAGCGAGAATTTTACAAGTATCACAAACGAGAATGAATAAGGCTGTAATTACTTGAACTTTTACTGTAGTTTTTTTCTTATTTCGTCTTTGTTGCAAGAATGTTGTGTAATTTATACTTTTATAGGAAGGTTTGAAGCAGCTCGTAGCGCCTCGTCGCTTTTAATCTCATCGGCAAACCGATTTACCGGTTGCTTCGCGAAACTCTCGTCCACTCGCTTTACGAGCTGTTATGGTTGCTCAAGTGACAAGTCGGCAAAGTGATGACGGTGATTGAAGTCACGATGGTTTGCGGAAAGGGGAAAATTCGGGGGAAAGGAAGAGCGAAATTCTAATTCCGGATTAAGGTTTATGTTCGGCAATCTCGCGATGGGCTCCGACGTCTACGACGCATGAGGAAGGAAGGGACGACGTCGTTATCGAAGGTGCTTTCAAATTAAGCGGCCCTTCCACGGTGGCCTCATCGTGGCTTTACAAGCCACCTACCCTATCTCCCTCTCTCGCTCTCATTCGCGAACACCAAAACCGATCGACGCGGAGGCGTCGTAATTTCGAGACGCGCGAGATTACGGCCGAAATTATTGCCGAGCGCTTCTCCTCGTTGTTATTATTTCGCAGAGAGACGTTGTTTCGCGGACAGAAAAAGCTCGAAAATCCATAATCGCTTTTCTCTCTTTTATCGCAGAAAATTATCGAAGAACTCACGAATTTGCGAAAACAAGAAGTGTCAGAGCTGAAAAATAAAGAGATGATTGTTTAAGTTAACGAGCGGAAAATATATTTTCTTTTTATTTTAATATTTTTTTTCAATCTATATTTATGTGTACATGCGCGTTTTTTGTATATGTTTTTTGTATGAATACTTTGATCCGCGAAATAAATGCAAATCGCGACGATATGAAAAAAAAAAAACATTAACGAAAGCGATAGCGTTTTTAAAATTCCAAATTATAGCGTTGCGTGTAGTGGTAGATAGAAACAAACTTTTCGAGCAACCGAGCAACATTCGGTAATATTGCCGCGAGTTCTCACTGTGCACATATCGCTCGTTATAAAATTAAACCACAGTAATTAATGCCATCTCACTGAGCGTATCGGTCGTTCGCGGGAAAATATATAATTACTGTCGAAACACGTGGATACTTCGTTCGTCAAATAATTTTCTGCACAAACTAATAATAATAAATTTTATCTCTCTTTTTTATATAATGACAATTCCGAAAATACTAAATTTTTCTTGTCTTAATTGCTACCAACATTTTTTCTATCTTCTAAGTTTTTTATTATTTTAAAAACGTGTTTTAAACTAGCGTGTCATGGAAAACAGGAACTGACAATCTCGTCACGATTATCTCTTTCTTTCTCCTTTTCGGAAATGCGTAAGAAAGAAAAAAAGAGCTGGCTTATACGCGTGCGCGTCCGTTTCTTAAGACGGGAATACGTATGTCAGACGGAATCGAGTGAGAATCTGCAGTCGTCGTTGGTGGGCTCGACGTTGCGTAACAGGCCATTACTACCGGCAACGGTTCGCCTTGTTCGCGTCGTGTCTCGAGCACAGCGGGCGACGGGCAATTTGCGATACAATTTAAAGAAGACAGCTCTTCTCCCGCATAGCCTCCTTTCCTCGTGTTTCTTCCGCGTACCACCCCGTCGGTTTCCTCTCACCAGCGCGCGCTCACGCTTTATATTTTGTGCTTGTAATGGCGAAACTTTTCCTTAACGACCCTGCATCCGCTTGAATTATGCGCGGCGCGCACCAACAACATATTTTTTTTTTTTTTCTTATCTACGTGACCGTGTTCGATCTCCGTTGTTTTTTTTTATTCTTCTTTCTGTTGGTTTTTCCTTGCAAATGCAACATGTAATTTTAAATATGTACATATGTACAACGTACATATTATACGTGTCACGATAATATCCAAATAAAAAAAAAATGCTAGAACTTTACAGCGCATGTAAAAGTTTGTACAACTTTGAAGCTTAGTTTTAAGTTTATATTTGAAATCACATTGAGCAAACCAAGCGAAAGGATATAATTGCTTTATCATCTCAATATTAGACTTCGGTATATGAAGTGCCAAGTTACGAGAAAAAGTTTCGAAAATTAGTTGGTTTAAATTAGACAATTAAAAAACAAAAAAAAATAAACAATTCTCGATAGTCACTTTTACGATATTCAATGCCGTGCAGGTGGCTATTCGTCAATGCAAATTCGCAAGTTCTCCCCATTCATACAAATTCCACGCACATCGCTGCATCGTGCCGTACGGCTAATGGATGCAGCTCCCCTCGGGGGAACTTGAGAGAGGGGTACGTCGGCGAAGGAAGTGCAGGGTGCGGGTGGTTGGCTAGTGTGAGCCACGGAGAGCAGGGGATGGCTCCAAACGTACGACCCGATAGGGAAATCCAACATACGTCCGACGCCCCACCGCGATATCCACCTTTCCCGTCTCTATATTCCACCAGCGATAACGTTTCCGGGTGTTGTCTCCACTTCTGTGCTTTATCGTCCCTTGACTTATGTGCTAACTATTGGAAAGATTTCGATTTTCGGTTCTGCGAAGGGAATTAATAGCCTGAGGGTGGGATTCTGCCGGCTAATAAAACGGAAGATCTCCGCGTGAGAGATTTTACGAACGACGCTGTTTGAACGAGAAACTTTATACAGTATGAAATTCTTGCATATCGATTCTCTTAATTGTGTACGAGTAAAAAACTCGCATTTTTATGTGAAAAAATAAAAAAGAGTTTACATGGTTTTTTTTAAATTATTTTTTACGACGCGTGAAAAGCAAAAAAAAATTGCTAGTGGTTTTTTTATACTTACAAGAAAAAGTTCGGAACGTCTTCGTTTATTAAAAAACACCCATCATCGCTCTATATGCGACTCATACAAAAAGAACTCAACGTATAGAAAAATAAAATGCTTGTCAAATAATTTGTTTTACTTTTTATAACATATGTTTTTGCGATCAAGATCTTTAAGAAAATGCTCGGAATTGTAAAATACGCGAGAGGGAAATTAGACTTTTATCACCGCGCGTGATAAAACGTTAACGTTCGTGGCTCGGTTCGTTTCTTCGGTATTGTGCGCCGGACCGGCGAATAATATTAAGAAGCGCAATTTCGACGCTCGGCGCGGACGGAATTTACGATTCGCCTTTTGTTGCCGAGGGACACAGGCGTCTTTATGCGTTTTCGCGGAAGCGACTTTTTACCGAGTTCTTTGGAGGCGAAACTAATCGGAAAAGGCTTCCGCGTCGCGGAGACCTTTTTTTTCATCCCCGGTTCCGTTTGCCGCTGCTTTTTCGCTTCTGCAGTAGCGAAATGATTATCCGACGCTTCCTCCTTTCAAGGAGGTCCCGCCACGACGGTGGTGCGCGCTCTCGTCCTTGTGTGTGTGTGTGTGTGTGTTATACCTTCTCTTTCTCTAGCATATCTACAACCACCGTAGCATTCTCTACTCTATATCTCTCTGCTCTCGTCATCTTTTCAATTTCAACTCCCGTATTCACGAGCCTTACACGCCGACTTCCGTGACATCTTTGATCACGAGACACATCTCCAGAGGCGGCGCGCCATTCGGTGGTGACCATCTAAGATTTGAATGGGGACTCGGCGATGCTTTTGATGTCGTCTCCCTGTTTGGCCCTGGCTGCTGACCGTTATCTCCCGTCTCGAGAATCTGCCAATTCGGTGTCACTTCGGCATATAATCACGCTTCGAAGCCTAGTCTATTAGCCGACCCGATCTTTACCCCGGGGGATGTCTTGCGAACTGTCGTCCTTACTTAGAACGGGAATCGATCGGTAACTTTGCGAAACATTTTCGACCGAAGTAGATTCGGACCGTTAAGGAGCCGCGTATTGGATGAACATCATACATATCAATCGACTGCTTTGATGAAGTTTACATACTCCGATGAGAGTCTCGGTATAGCAAATATGACTAAATGAGTCTCAATTTGCTTCGTTACGGTTCGAGAAAATAGCATTGAATATAAAGTGGAGGTAAATCTTAGTCTCAAAGTAGCTCTCATAAAGTCTTTAGCATCCTGATCAACATTTGGTCTAAATGCGGACTAAGATTCGCAAGCAGCTGTATTTAGCATCGAGCATATATTTAATTGAGTAAATTATTCTCGATTTATCTCGTTCATATTTTAGCATTTAATAAACGAAAATTTTTTTTTGAAAAAGAATATTATCAATCCTGAAACTTAATATTGTCCGCTTACACAGCGTTAGTTTTTTTGTTTTTTTTATATTGATGCAAATCATCAGAAAGTTACGCTCTACATCGGCAACGACGCGCGATCGACGAGGGATGAAAACTCTCGTAACTCTTTGCGACGAGGTACTACACCGACAATAACACGGCGCGCAATATCTCAAAGAGAAAATCTAAATCTCGATACGATTCCGTTCGTGTTCCGCAACGGTTGCCCCGCACTTTTATCTCGTGTCGTACCCGTCCGTAAAATTGCGCGCGACGTTTCAAGACGACACGAGAGACGGCGGAGAGACGTGCGCGAGACGACGATCCCCGCTTGCCGGGAGGTGGCCGCGATACTATTTGGTCCCGCTGCGATTCCGCTGGGACGTATGCGCGACAGCGAAACCAGAATTCTTGTCTGACATCTCGAGGGGATGCAATTCCCGAAACCGGCCAACCATTACTATCGTCTTTTCCGCGCGCGCGTAGTGCGTTTTTCTCTTTGTCAAATCGTTCCACAGTTATTCTCAATTGATCGTTCGCTCACGTTTCCCGCCTTTAAAAAAAAACTTTTATCGCGCAGTTACATGTCCGGATTTCATTTTCATTAATATGCTGTCAGGACGGAAACTGTCACTTTACACGGCAAATGAATGACAGTCGCGTCATTCGCTCTCGCCGTGTTTGTCTGATTCCGGAATCGGTCTAATGTCGAGGTCCTGTTTAATGTCAACGCGAGATAAATGAGATACGATAGCGGCGGTGCTAAATGTACAATGCTGATACTCACGTCTGATCGTGCAAATACACTTGACATGCGACTTGTCAGATTTTCTTTCTTCTTTATTATTAGTATTATTTACAATAAACAGGAACATCCCTATAATACAAAAAATTATATACTCTAATTAAAAATAAATAAGAAAAGTAATTACAAATGTTTGAAAGATAAAATTAAACATTACAAAATAACAAATCTTAATGTAACTCTTTATTTTAGAATACGACATTGTCCCGTCACTATTTCTCTTGTACGCGTCTTTTAATTGGCAGAATCAATTTATTTGTCTTGGAGTTTATTTTGAACATATAGTAAATGTCCGCCATTTTCTCCCATCTTTCGATACGCTCTCGATTCATTACCCCAACAGAGCCATTACAGCAAAGCAAGAGGCTCTCGACGATTTATTGAGGCTCTTAACGAAGTTCCGACAGTTAGATGGCTAAGTTACTCGTTAACGTCCGACGGAAGGGCCGCGGTTCCGCGGCCTGCGAAAAATCGCAAACAAACTTCGCAAGACGGCCAATCGCGCCAGCTCCGGCGACTAATCGCTCAAAAGTTATAACGAGAGAGATCCGGCCGTCGAGTTATTACGCTTGAAAGTGAAGAAAACAGGTGAAGAAGCAATGGAAGCGGAGAGACAGAGAACCGAAAGAAAAGACTGCCGCGGTCAAGCTCGGCGAATTTCCGCGAAGAAAATCGAGTTACAACTCACCTCGAATGTAACTCGAAGACACTCTCTGTGAGAGATTCAATCACACTTTCGACCAACTTTTGTCTTTCACGAAGAAGCGTCCGAATCTTCGCAATTTCTGAAAGAGAATTACGTTTTTCTTTGAAACGCGTTTGCGTGTTTGTTTGTATCGACGCGCGAGATAAATGTCACAACGAACGAACAAGTATCGATCGAATATTTATTAAAAAAATAATTATAACTAAGTACTTGTATTATTTCTTTGATAAACATATAATTTTGGGACATTTATGTACTTTAAAAACATCTCGAAACGTTTCTCGTGCTTTAATATCATCACATTAAATATAATAAGATTGTATTTGATCAGTAGCATATTGCGTAGATGTGATCACAGAAGAGGGTTGCACAAAAGAGTGTGATTCAGACGGGACGGAAGGGGGGAAGGAATACAGTGCCGTCGGGGGTCACGGAATCACGGGGGATGATTTCACGGGACGGTGGTTGGGTGAGTGTCATGCCATCGGATGGTGTAGCTATGTGCTTCATGTATCATGTACGGCGAGTCAAGGGGGAGGCGCATATACTCGCGCGTGAGAGAAACGAAGGGGGCCGAAAAGGGAACGGAAACAAGAAAGGATGTCTCTCCGCACAATGTGACGAGAGTGAGAAAGGGAAAGAGCATTCGATTTCGAAAGCAGATGTCGCTTCCGAAACACGCCTCGTGCCCTGCATATTTATCCGCAAGGAAAGAAAAACAGCCATGTTCTACATTGAAGAACGGGGGGTGGATAAACGATTTTCGGTGAGTCCCGGGCGGAGAGATTCGCGATTTGATTGTTCCCGAAGGCTCGCGGAACATGTCGCGCGGTGGGACGCAGATCGTTGCATCTTATTGTGCTCGATTCGTGTTCTATAAAATTCAAATAATACGCATGTTGCGGTTTTATAAAATATCGATGTCATAGTTTTGTACATGGAAGACGCTTGCGAGAAGATATCATTTTTTATTATAAAATAAAATGAATAACATTATATATATCTTATATATGTATATATATTTTAATAATTGTATTATGAATGATACGAGATGCGTCGAGTTTTGTGTGTATACTACAAATTATATAAATAAAAAGAATAAATAATGACCCATATATGTGGACGGATACATGTGTAAAGAAGAAAGAGGAGAAAGAGAGAAGAGAGAGAGAGAGAGAGAAAGAGAGAGAGAGAAAGGAAATAGACAAACGCGAACTAACAGAGACATATTAAGGACGCTTGCGGGGAACACGTTGCGGGAAGGGCGGAACAACGAGTTTATCTGTCCGCGAAAAACTTTGAACTCGGCGCACACAGAGGAAATTTTACTCGGCTGATGGTTCGTTAGTAATGCCGGTTTTACAGATAGAATCGCACTTTGAGAGTGCGGGCTCACGCGAGATTTTTTTCTCTTTTTTTATTTTTTTATTTTTTTATTTTTTTTTGTAGTCGGCCGAGCGCGGAGGGCCGGCGAAACGAGCGTGTCAAAGCAAGTCCGTATGTTTCTCACTCGCGGCGCGCGCATAATGCCCGGTCGTCCCGCATAAAAGTTAAGTAGTATGAAAATGAATGAATCGCCGCATTTAAATAAATAACAGCGCGGACCGGCTCCCGCGGACAATGTTGCGCCCGCTAACGCAAATCCGACGCGAATGAGAAACATTCCACTTCCCCGGCGTCCGTTTCCAACTCGTTTGTACAAAATACTCATTATAATACATTGCGTGTTACTGTACAATTACATCATGCTGTTTGGACTTTCCCGTGCGGGCAACGGCATCGTTTAAGACATTTGCTTTGCAGTTATGTATTTACAAAACAAGAACAGTACGGAAATATCAAAACTTTGTGGAGCGCGTGAGTCTTGAAAATTAAAATTTTAATATTTTCATACACACGCGATATACATTTTCCTCGGTTTTAATTGACACGATAATTCACGAGAAAAAACTGCAAGAGATGGAACAGTTTTACTCTTTGAGATTTAACGAGCGGTTTTATCGAGTCGCTACCAAATATTCGTTCTCGAATTCGTTGCGCTTTGAGTCAGAAATTTCCATCTCGGTCACGTGGTCAAAAGCTCCCGCACCAGAACCTGAGGAACGAAGTGAAGAGGCTGCTGGCTAGTGTGTGCGCGCAAACCCTCTCGCGCGCATCACTCACGCTTCGTGAAACACATTCATGTCAATCCCAGGCTCTATGGTGCGTACGGGGTTGTGCGCTGAATTCCCGAGAACTGTCCTTCTGAGTGTGATCCTGTGCATAGGTATTTTTGTCTTTTGACTGCAGTTTTTTAGATTTATCTGTCCTCGCTATGTAAATACTCTCTTGTATAAATACAAATGATATTCCAAAAACGTTAACTATGACTGTAATTTGCGATGTTATTGATACTTGTTGTAAATTTGTATTAAATCTTTTAAATTAAACATAATCGCGCGAAACGAAGGGAAAGAGAAAATATACTTGACTGGTTTGTGTTATTTCAACAAACTCTCTTTCGGTTTCGCGTGTGTGTGGAGGTTATTTCGTGATTGAACTACCATAATATACTTGCAACGCGGTGTTTATATTTTTCGACGGGGAATATTACTTCGAGTACGGACGAGTTTCACATCTATCGTATTTTTCCACAAGTCAACACGTTCTGTGATCACAACGTCGGCAAGTTTCAACGTGTTTTCAGCACGAGCAATAGCGTTTTTTTTTTTATTTTATTTTTTTATTATACATATGTTATTATACCGTATTTTCAATCTTTTTATAACGCAACGCTACAGAGTTACCTCGGATCTCTGTCCGCATGGAAACGTGAGTAATATTATTTTCCGTATATAATAATTTAAATTCGTCAGCGTTTGCGTAAGCCGAAATTATGGACCCTTTTCACCGAATGCAAACGAAGATTCCCTTGAAAGCGGACCATAAACGACGCGGAAACCTGGTTATAGTCATGGAAATCTCACTTGAGAAAGGCTTTCAAATTTTTCTCCGGGCCGCCTTTAAACACGGCGATACTTATGCAAACGCGCTTCGTGAATATGTTAGAAGAACCGACCACGCGTACATAAATGAATGAAAGATCTCGTAAACAGAGAGACCGATGAGAACAAAAGTAATGGTCCTGTTTTTAATTATCACGGGGACGCAATATTATTTTAAATATTACTAAAACCATTTTAACGAAATATTTATTAAAAACATTTTATGTTTAAACTTACCGAAAAATTTCAAACGTGTTTTCACATGTTTTAAATTTGACTTTTAATAATTATGAGACGTTTTCGACAGAAATAATTGTTAATTAAAGTTTATCTGTGTAAAATGACTGGAATCGCACAATGTGAAATTTATTTTCAAATTTATAATAATAATAAGATAGGTCATTTATTTTTTACTTTTTCCATAATATATTTCATCATCGAAAACAGTCGTGCGGCCATTATTTTAGAGTCCGATGTACTAAAGTTACCATGAAGAAACATGATGCAAGAAAATTAAATCGAACGCTAACTCGCGAGCTGAACAAAATCCATTAATTCGAGACGAAAGCGGATCTCGCAACTCGGCTTCTTCTAACTCATCGCTCGTCGTTCTTTTTCCCGTTTTTTTTTTTTTTTTTTTTTTTTTTTTTTTTTTTTTTTTTTTTTAAATGTCGCGCGCTTCGTCTTTCCACGAGAGGACAGGTCCGTCAGCATGTTCGTTAGTGCTGGACAGACGTGCGACGTAAAGCGCAAGCTTTCCCGAGTAAATTGAGCGAACGAAGCGAATCTCTCGTCCGGCCGAATGTCGAGGAAACGAATAAAGAGGATCAAGCGCGCAGGCAAAGAGTAATAAACGAGGGCGGGTTGTGTTAGTCGGGGGTGGATGAAGGGTCCACTTCGAGCCGGCTAGTTTTACAGTTCGTACGCGGGAACGAGTACTTTCCCTTTCTTTCTCTCTCTCTCTTTCTCTTTTTCTCTCATCAAATAAGGAGCAGACGGAGTTGCTGAGACAAAGCAAACAATTAGGCGTCGTCGCCCTTAATGGTAGAGACGCCGTCCGACAGCGTTGCCTATTATCAGCCTCTTTCTTTTTTCTCGTGTTTTCTTACCAGAAAACCGCTTTAACTCTCGAAGTCATTGACGCTTGATGATTTCATATAATTAACGATATCGAAACAAATGTTTCTGCTAGAAAACGGTATTCAATTTATTTCAAATATTTTTTATATCTTCCGATATATTTCAGATACTTAAAGAAAACCTAGATATAAGTCTCGAGAGAATCAGTGTCCAAAGTTAGACTTGAACAGTGGCGATCGTACACGCGACGTGATATTGTTGTTCGTCGAATAAAGCTGCGCTTCGGAAAAATACGAGGGAGCAAAGTCTTTTCGCGCGGTGTCTCCGAGGAGCCGTAACTCCATCGATGATTGCTGTTGCGGAATGCACGCATTCGCGGCGTCTCGTAGTCACTTCCTTCGCGCACGTGACTGAATGTGCAGTTTACGCACTCAACATTTCAAACACTCAAAACTCGAGTTAATCGCTGAAGCGAGAGCGTTTACTCAGAACCGTTCTGCGTAAGGAATGGTTGTGCAAGATGGAAAGGGTTGGTTGATGCAATGAGAGGAGAGAGAAGAAGAGAAGAGAAGAAAGAAGAGAGATTGGCAAAAAGAGAGAAAGAGGTACAGAGTAAAGAGGTTGCCGGAGATCCCGAACGAATCGTTGCGAGAGAAGGGGAAAGACGGTTTACCAATAGCAAACTATATATATATAAGCTTACAACTCGACGCTGTTTCATCGGGGTGTGAATTAGGTCGAGATTTTCGGAGTTGCCGCGCGAGAAAAACGAGTCGGAATCAAAGTTGCACAAAGAGATTAGGATTCGTGCGGGGGTTAGAATCAACCGCGTAAGACGGAGAAAAATAATTGCTCACATAGTCTCGTTATTAGTATAAATCTGTGTTTGTTTTTCTTACTGTGAAAGTACATAATAATAC
>QVOB01024074.1:0-10365 GCA_014839585.1 Pseudomyrmex concolor
GGTAATTTAATTATGTCACAATGAAATATTATTGTATGTGCATTATATGATGTTACTGGCCGACATCCATCGGATATCAAACCAGAGAATGAATTATTCTTTGATCTTGAGATGGATTCGGTCGATCTTATTGATGTTATTATAAGGTTGGAAGATCGGGGTATAATTATTAAAGAAAAGGATTTGACGCCGAAATTAACGGTTTCTGATCTGATACAGGTGGTTTCCATCAGCGGAGCGACAGGCAATTAGTTAACGGGGTTTGCGAACTTCTTATTAGTGGTTTGTCGCCAGAAATGAATTTTCACTTGAAAATTTCCGCCCAAAACATTAGTGTAGTTGCAAAAACACCATTGACCCGGAATATGCTCTGTGACCGAAGATAAGTTGGCTAATGTTTATAAGGAGCCTACTGAGGTAATTACCTCATGTTTTACCTTTTATCCAAAAAAACGGTGTTTGGAATTAGAAGGTACTATCCATCAGCTGCGAAAGAAAGAGTCGGAAGTTCTGGCTTTGTTATGCAGGAAATATCCCAATCCAGTGCATCATTCCGAGTTTCTGGATGAGGTGTGGGGTGGTGGATATGTTACGTCTCATAGCATTGCCCAGGTCATCCGTTCTTTAAGGAAGCTGCTGAAGAAAAATGGTAAAAACATCATTCTGACAATCCCGAAATTAGGGTATCGTCTCGGTATAGAGCCGCAATATGATGAAGGGAATGAGGTTAATATATTTGATTTTTCACAAGAAAATGCAGGTGATTCCGCTGAAGAAGACTATTTCGTGTCTTCAGGAGACCGGCATCCGTCAACGCCGCCGCCACGACGGTCTAAATCCTCGGGTAAAGTAGTGAAGTGGCTTTGTAGATTGTTGATTTTTATGTTATTAATCCCGGCATCTTACGGTATTTATTGCGGTTTGATGCCTAAATCCATGGTGTTTCACCAACCCAAGGATAAAGAGATATTAATGATAATCCCCCGTTCGGGAATAAAGAATGTAGAAGTAAAGGATGATTATGTGATTTTGTATGGAGATATTACTAAAACGGCTATGTTAAGCAATAATGTAAAGTCGGAGTTAACCAAATGCTATACGGGAAGCGATATTTTCAATATTCATTAAGCAGGCTCCGGTAGACAGGACCGTCGTTATCTATTCAGGCATCGCGTTATCGTTTCTACTACATTGTAACTTAGCTGACTATTCTATTCTGCTGGCAGTACGTCGCCCTTAAAAGTCTCATAGTCCAATGCGCATAATGTTTCTTTCGAGCGACAAGCATAAATGGCTCAATTTAGCCCAACGTGTAACTTTTAATTCTCACTGAAAGCGGCTGTCCTTATAAGGGGTTTTCCCTTAGAATTAGTTATGCGGAGTGCTATCAAGCTCAGCATCAGAAACCGCATTTTTAGTCTGTGTCGCCATATCGATTTTCAACCCATTACCGCAAATCGACTTTGCAAGCAGGATAGGCATTGAGCACGAGAGTTGCGGTTTTCTTAGGGCGAGGATCCCTTTTGACTTCATGTTGCGTTAATATTCAAGGCCGGCATTAAGGCTATCGGTAATAGCGTAAGCTATCATTCCATAATAATAGAATAGCGCTGAAGCTTGGCTTTTAAAAAGAGAAGCCGCTGCACCGGCATGCTATTCACCAAGCGCTGGACGACCCTTCTTTATTCTGCAAAATTGAATGACTCATCGGCTTAAGTCGCTCAACTGCCCCCGTCATGACTGAAACCAGGGACACCGGGCGCCGCCATTTTCGAGCCGAAGAGAACCGCCAACAAAGCCGGATGACTCAACACGGTCATTTTGGTCGGAGTTCCCTATAGCGCCTGAAGGGATGAGTGCTTTATCGAGTAGCGCGACCCATTCCCGTTTGCCATTGCTGGCGCAATTGCTCAGCGTTGGCGATACCATCGCAGCTGGCAGGGAAATTACGGCCTTTTTCTCCCCAAGCGCGCAGAGTTGCGGCACGACAGAGGTCGGCCTGTCCCGCCGTGTAGCCCGAGAGATAATCTTCTCTATCGACGTGCGGCGTGCCATACCATTCCGTCAGGGTATCATTGTCGCGTACCGCTTTACCGGCCATAGCGTCGCGGTAGCCGGCCTGATGCCATGCCGAATCCTCTGATGCTGCGTTGGCGGGACGATCGGTCCCGCTACAGCCTGCCAGCATGAGCAACGCACAGAAAAAGAAAAAAGTTGCATTCTCATCTTGTTAATCGATAAAGAGTAACTGCTTCAATCATAATGTACCCCTCCGAGGGGGGCGAATTGTTCGCCACTTGGCGGGATTATCTTCCCTCAGCCGCATTCTCAGTCGCAAAGCACAAAGGCTCATGTGTGACTGGTCAGAGAGTGTAATTTTTTATTTACACTTTGGCTAGCATTTTGACACTTTAATGTCCAATAAGTGATTTAAATTTTTGCGTGGGATGCGTATCATACCGCTGTATCGCGCGCCTCTAGCGAAATCCTTCTCTCCTGACGCCGCTACATTACAGGCGGCCTTGCCGGTCATGAGCGGTGCGCACCGGAGTTCCAAGAGTAATAAATTATTTACACACTTGGATTGAAAACTTTACGATTGCTGGTAAGGTAGCTATCTATACGCTTTGGCGTAAGAGTTTAATGTAACGCTTTGCGGCCATCTCATTTTAGTCAGGATCAGTATCATGCAAAAAGACGCGCTCAATAATAATGTCCATATCAGTGATGAACAGGTAATGATCACCCCCGAAGAATTAAGACGCCAGTTTCCTTTAAGCGAGGCGGAGCAGCACGCTATTGCCGAATCCCGGCGCACCATAGCCAATATCATTCACGGTCGCGACCCGCGCCTGCTGGTGGTCTGTGGACCTTGTTCAATCCACGATACCGATGCAGCCCTTGACTATGTCCGCCGTTTGCAAGACTTGTCAGCTGAATTGAGCGATCAGCTGTATATCGTTATGCGCGTCTATTTTGAAAAACCCCGTACCACGGTTGGCTGGAAGGGCTTAATCAACGACCCCTATATGGATGGGTCTTTTGATGTCGAGGCCGGGCTGCAAATCGCCCGCGGACTGTTGCTGGAACTGGTTAGAATGGGGCTGCCTTTGGCAACGGAAGCCTTGGATCCCAATAGCCCGCAATACCTTGGCGATCTCTTCAGCTGGTCGGCGATTGGCGCACGGACTACCGAATCCCAGACCCACCGGGAAATGGCATCCGGGCTGTCTATGCCGGTAGGCTTTAAAAACGGCACCGATGGCAGTCTGGCGACCGCAATCAATGCGATGCGTGCTGCGGCAATGGCCCACCGTTTTATGGGCATCAATCAGGCAGGACAAGTGTGTTTACTACAGACACGCGGTAATCCTGACGGTCATGTGATTTTGCGCGGCGGCAAACAGCCAAATTACCATCCGCAAGATATCCTCGATTGCGAGCGCCAGATGGCGGCGGCAGGACTGCCGGCGGCTTTGATGATCGATTGCAGCCACGGTAACTCCAATAAAGATTATCGCCGCCAGGCCGAGGTGGCGCAGTCGGCGCTGGCGCAGATTAAAGCCGGTAATCGGTCCATTATCGGTTTAATGTTGGAAAGCCATATTTATGCCGGTAATCAATCCTCGGAACTGCCGCGTGAGGAAATGCGTTACGGCGTATCGGTGACTGATGCCTGTATTGATTGGGAAAGCACCGATAGCCTGCTGCGTCAGCTGCACGGCGAATTGCAAAAGGTACTCCCGGCGCGACAGGCAGCGGGGGAAGTCGCGGCATGGTAGCAGAGCTTAGCGTCCTGCGGGACAAGATCGATGACGTGGATAAAGCGCTGCTGGATCTGTTGGCCAAACGCCTGTCGCTGGTGGCCGAGGTTGGTGAAGTGAAAAGCCGTGCCGGCCTGCCTATCTATGCGCCCGATCGTGAGACGGCGATGCTGGCCTCGCGGCGACGTGAGGCCGCAGCATTAGGCGTACCGCCCGATTTGATTGAGGATGTCTTGCGCCGCCTGATGCGGGAGTCTTACGCCAGCGAAAACGACAAAGGTTTTAAAACGCTGTGTCCGCAACTGCGACCGGTGGTGATCATTGGCGGCCGCGGCCAGATGGGGCGCTTGTTTGACAAAATGTTGACGCTGTCAGGATACAGTGTACGCGTCCTGGAAAAAGAGGACTGGCCGCGCGCTGAAGCCTTGTTGGCCGATGCGGGGTTGGTCATAGTTAGCGTGCCGATTCATTTGACCGTACCGGTCATTGAGCAATTGCCGCCCCTGCCGGAAGATTGCATTTTGGTGGATTTGGCCTCCGTGAAAAATGCGCCGCTGCAGGCAATGCTGGCGGCACACAATGGGCCAGTTCTCGGCCTGCATCCCATGTTCGGTCCCGATAGTGGCAGTCTGGCCAAGCAAGTGGTCGTTTATTGCGAGGGGCGCCAGCCGGAAGCCTATCAATGGTTGCTGGAACAGATACAGGTATGGGGCGCGCGGTTGCATCGCATCAGCGCCATCGAACACGACCAAAATATGTCCTTTATCCAGGCGCTACGTCATTTCGCCACTTTTGCCTACGGCATGCATTTGGCGGAGGAAAATGTCGATTTGGAGCAATTGTTGGCGCTGTCCTCACCGATTTATCGACTCGAGCTGGCAATGATAGGGCGCTTGTTTGCGCAGGATCCGCAGCTGTATGCCGATATCATTATGGCGTCGAAGGATAACCTGGCGCTGATCAAACGTTACTATCAGCGTTTCGGGGCGGCAATCGAACTCTTGGAACAGGGCGACAAGCAGTCCTTTATCGCACGTTTCGCCCATATCGGCCGCTGGTTTGGCGCTTACGCCGACCATTTCCTGGCGGAAAGCCGCGTGTTATTGCGTCAGCCAACGATAGCCGTAAATAGGCCCTACACTCGCCGTAAACAGGCGTAGAATGGGTAGACGGGAAGCACGGCGGCACCGCCGCCGTGCAGGTCACAGGTTGTTAATGACAAGTGCTGATTACGGGTTGCGGGTTACTCCGGATCCACCGGCAAGACGTTCTCGCTGGGGTAGCAGCCTAGCACTTTTAATGAACGCGTAATGGCTTGCAGTTCGCGCAGCGCTTTTTGCATTTTCACGCTGCGCAAATTGGCCTGCACATCGATATAAAACATCTCTTCATGCGCATTACCGTGTATCGGCCGGGATTCCAGACGCGTCATCACAATACCGTGGATCCGCAGCACCAACAGCGCCTCAATCAGGGCGCCGGACTGCTGGCCGGTGGCTATGATAAGCGTGGTTTTAGCCGGCACCTGCTCGGTGACGTCGATAGGTTTGCGGGCCAGTACGATAAAGCGGGTAATATTTTGCTGCTGGTTGGCCAAGTTGCTTTCCAGCACCTGCAGGCCATATGAGGCCCCACCCTGGCCGCTGCCCAGCGCGGCGACCGTAGGCCGGTTGAGCTGCGCCACTTTTTCCATGGCCGCGGCGGTGCTTTCGCAATATTCAAATTGCCACTGTGGAAAACGTCCCAAGAACTGACTGCACTGCTGGAAAGGTTGCGGATGGCTGTAGATGACCTCGATACGATCAAGGTTGGTATTACCGCTGACCAGAACGCAATGATCGATAGGGATAGCGATCTCGCCCACTAAAGACAGATGCGTGTGTTGCAGCAGGTCGTACACTTCATTGATGGAACCTGAGCTGCTATTTTCGATCGGCAGAATACCGTATTCCGCTTGGCCCGGTTCCACGAGCTGCACAATATCGGCGAATTTTTGGCAACCGCATTCGACGACCTGTTCAAAATAGCGCGCGCCGTACTGCCGGGCCGCCAGGTGAGAATAAGAGCCTTTGGGGCCAAGAAAGGCGATGCGCGCCGAACGCTGCTCCTGGTGATTAAGATCCAATTGCAGCAGGGCTTGCTGCGTTAATACCGAATCTTCAATTATCATTTGAAACAGTCGGGTCACATAGAAGCCGTCCAGATCACGTTTCTGACCCTCCGCGACCAGGCGTTTTAGCAGTTCGCGCTCTCGCGCCATATCGCGTATTGGCCGCTGGGAGGCTATCTTGCTCCGCGCGACGTCCAGTGCCAGAGCGCGCCTTTCCGCTAGTAAAGACAGCAATTTGAGATCCAGCGCGCTAATCCGATCGCGCAGCGTCAATAAAGTGTTGTCATTCATAATATGGGTTACCTTTCACGCCAGCAAAAAAAAGCCCCCTGTTTCAGGAGGCTTTGTGGTTCGTCTTCGCTTTATTTCTCACACGACGAGCGCGGCCTCCTAACAACGGAAGATAAAAAAGAAAGCGAAGAAAAACGACGGTGTTGTCATGGTGAGCTCTTTGGAATGAAGAGTAGGAGGTACAGTAACCGCTCGCTTTTCTTTCTGTCAATATAAAATTCGCCTTGGGGGCGCGTTATGCAACGTGTTGCTAACTGACGGGCGGGACGGTTTACCCGGCCGGCAGGATTACACCGCCATGAAATTCGCGGTTTTGGTGCATTCTGCGGCGCGGCGAGTTTCACCCTTATGCTGGACTTTATTGATTTGACGTTCAAGTTTCGCCAGCAGCTCGTTGATTGCCAGATACATATCCTGGTGGGTTGCACTGGCCACCAGCTGTCCGTTGGGCGCGCTCAGGGTGGCATCGGCCACAAATCCCTGCGGCTGTTTGGAGAGGATAATATGGGGATTAATCAGCTGGGTCTGCCATTTCGCCAGTTTAGCCAAGCGCTCTTCCGCGTGTTGACGAATGGCGGGAGTGATATCCATTTGCTTACCGGTAATGTTGATTATCATGGACCTACCTCTCTGCGTGTTTCCGTCAACATAGTTTAAGCATACCTGCAGCCGGCATCTTTTGTGTGATTTAGATCACTTTTTTCCGGCGTGGCGGTGGAGGGAATGGGTTCTGTGAGCGGGGGTCAGGAACGGGATTTCTACCCTTGTCAGCGCATGCGCAATGGGGCAATATTATCAGGTTAACCTTTTAGAAACGGCGGCCGAAGCCGCCGTTCATAGCACGTCTCGCCACGCCATCAGGCCGGATTCGCCGCTCTGATTTTCGACACTTTGTCCGCCTGGCCGCTCAACTGTAATTCCCGGTAGGCTTTTTCCATGTAGGGCAGCGCCTGGCGCGTCGCCTGCGTGTCGAGGAAGTCGCGCAGCATCTGCTCCACGCGATTGGCCACCGCGACATAAGCGCCGCGTTTGTCGTAGTACTCCACCACGGACAATTCATGCTTGGCCAGCCGGTCTTTGAGATAAACCAGACGTTTGGTGGCATCCATGGCATACTGGCTGTTCGGATAACCTCGAATTAACTGCGTGAAATCACGGAACGCCGCGCGGGCATGCTCCGGGTTGCGATCGGAACGGTCCACGCCGAAGAATCCCTGTAATGCGCTGTCGTCCAGCGCCATATCGGTCAAACCCCGCATGTAAAGGACGTAGTCGACATTCGGATGGGTCGGGTTCAGCCGCAGAAAACGATCGATAGAGGCTTGCGCCAGCGGCAGATCGGCGGATTTGTAGTAGGCATAAATCAAATCAAGCTGAAGCTGTTGCGCGTAGGGACCGAACGGATAACGGTTGTCCAGCGCTTCCAGCTCCTTGATTGCGCCCTTGTAATTACCGTCCTGCAGCTTTTGCTGCGCGGAGGCATAGATCTCGGAGGGGGGATTATCGGGAACGGCGTCTTTGTTACTGGAACAACCCGCCAGCACCAGGCAAAGTGTGGCGGCTGCCACCAGATATTTCATACGCATCATGACGTTTTGCTTATCCTCAGAGTGTTGTTCCGGGAGACTGTCCGTTTAGCTCCCGGATGAGACCAGCTACAATAGCATACTATTTTAAACGGCATCGCCGTGAAAACCCAACGTTAACGAAGATACCTTAATATGGCACAGCATCAACACCTCACCGGAACGGTGAGCGAATCACAACTCGGGCAACGTTTAGATCAGGCTTTGGCGGAATTGTTCCCTGATTATTCACGATCGCGGATAAAAGCCTGGATCCTTGACGGCCTGGTGAGGGTGGACGGACGGGTCACGGCAGTCCCCAAAGAAAAAATGCTTGGCGGTGAATCTGTTGAAATACAGGCGTTTATCGAAGAAGCGCCGCGCTGGGAAGCGCAAGCTATACCGCTGAATATCGTTTATGAAGATGAGGATATCCTCGTCATCAATAAACCGCGTGATCTGGTCGTGCATCCCGGCGCCGGCAATGCCGATGGCACCGTGTTGAATGCGCTGCTGCATTATTTTCCGCCCATTGTGGATGTTCCTCGTGCAGGTATCGTGCATCGTCTGGACAAAGACACGACCGGCTTGATGGTGGTGGCCAAAACCGTGCCGGCGCAGACTCGTCTGGTGGAGTCGCTGCAGGCGCGGGAGATTACCCGCGAATACGAGGCGGTCGCTATCGGCACCATGACCGCCGGCGGCACCGTGGAGCAGCCGATCGCGCGCCACGCTACCAAGCGGACGCACATGGCGGTGCACCCGATGGGCAAGCCGGCGGTGACCCATTACCGTATAATGGAGCACTTCCGCGCCCATACGCGTCTGCGGTTGCGTCTGGAAACCGGGCGAACACATCAGATCCGCGTGCATATGGCGCATATCAATCATCCGCTGGTAGGCGATACGCTCTACGGCGGGCGTCCGCGACCGCTGAAGGGGGCTTCCGACGCCTTCAATGAGGTGCTGCGCAGTTTCGATCGCCAGGCGCTGCATGCCACCCTGCTGCGGCTATACCATCCCATTACCTCGATTGAAATGGAGTGGCATGCGCCGCTGCCGCAGGATATGGTGGCGCTGATAGCGGCGTTGAAAGCAGACACAGAACTGTTCAAAGATAGCATGGACTGGCTGTGAGCCGGCTTATTCTGCCCGACTGGCCTGCTCCCTCCCGGGTCCGGGCCTGCAGCACAACCCGCGAGGGCGGCGTGAGCCGCGCGCCCTGGCATTCGCTTAATGTGGGCGACCATGTCGGGGACGATCCTGTGGCCGTGGCGGAAAATCGTCGCCGGCTGGCGGCGCTGGCAGATTTGCCCGCCGCGCCGCGCTGGTTAACGAAGGTGCACGGTATTGATGTGGTCACGCTGGATGGTGCCCCGCCGCCGTCGCTGCGTGATGCGGTTTACACCCGGACGCGCGGCGAGGTCTGTGCCGTCATGACCGCCGATTGTCTGCCGGTGCTGTTTTGCGATCGGGCAGGCGGGAAGTCGCCGCGGCACACGCCGGCTGGCGGGGATTGTGCGCCGGCGTGCTCGAGCAGACGCTGGCGGCGTTTCAGACGCCGCGCGCGGACATTCTCGCCTGGCTGGGGCCGGCCATCGGTCCCAGGGCGTTTGAAGTGGGCGCCGAAGTCAAAGATGCCTTTGCCCGTTACGACCCCGCGGCGGCCGACGCGTTTGTCCCCCGGGGCGAAAAATATCTGGCCGATCTCTATCATCTGGCGCGTTTACGTCTGCGGACGGCCGGGATCCGCGCCATATATGGCGGTCAGCATTGCACGGTGCAGGAAAACGACACTTTTTTCTCCTATCGGCGCGAAGGTGTCACCGGACGTATGGCAACTTTGGTCTGGCTGATATAATCTCTTGCCCAAGACGATCCAGGATGGATAGCAATTATCTTCCAGCTTATTGGCGAAATATCCTTGAATTTTAAATAAACGACCTTATTTAATCTCCAGAGTAGCAATTTTGACCAATATGGGAGGAGTTATGCGTCTGGATCGTCTTACCAATAAATTCCAGCTTGCCCTCGCCGACGCCCAGTCCCTGGCTCTCGGGCGCGACAACCAATTTATCGAACCTTTACACGTGATGGCGGCCCTGCTAAAGCAGGAGGGCGGTACCGTGCGTCCGCTGCTGCAATCCGCCGGGGTTAACGTTGTGCCGTTTATCAGCGCGGTGGAACAGGCCTGCGAGCGTTTGCCGCAGGTGGAAGGCAGCGGAGGCGACGTTCAGCCTTCGCAAGATCTGGTGCGGGTGCTAAACCTCTGCGACAAGCTGGCGCAAAAACGCACCGACAGTTTTATCTCTTCCGAACTCTTTGTTCTCGCGTCGCTGGAGTCGCGCGGCACTTTGGCCGAGCTGCTGAAGTCGGCGGGCGCCACGGCGGCATCCATCACCCAGGCCATTGAGCAGATGCGCGGCGGCGAGCAGGTGAACGATCAGGGCGCGGAAGATCAGCGCCAAGCGCTGAAAAAGTTCACCATCGACCTGACCGAGCGCGCCGAACAGGGCAAACTCGATCCCGTTATCGGGCGTGACGAAGAAATTCGCCGCACCATCCAGGTGCTCCAGCGGCGCACCAAAAATAATCCGGTCCTCATCGGTGAACCCGGGGTGGGTAAAACCGCCAT
>QVOB01024085.1:0-15551 GCA_014839585.1 Pseudomyrmex concolor
ATAAACATCTTTTTTTTTAAATCTTAAGGCGTAATTTACTCAAAATAGCGATGTGAGATGACACTGTATTGCTTATTAGCGTCCAAATATGGCTTACTTAAACTATGCGTAATATTACATCGAGTGATGAGATCGAAAGATGTCGACAATGTACGGTCATCATGAAGATGTTTCTCGAATTTCGTTATACACATCGCGAGGAGATGTGAACGTAACAGATGCAACGGGACTTACTTCGTTATTTGCTTCCGCAACTTGGTCCTGACTTATTGTACTCGTGGATCTTCTCGGATCTTTCCCCGTGTTATCGTTTACTCTTTTCTCTCTCTCTCTCTCTTCCGCACTGGGTCTGGGCGAATCAAGACTCCCCTTCGCTTCACTTGTGACACTGCCTCCTCCAATTTTACGTTCGACACGCGACTCGAGACAAAAGCTAAACGATTTGAACACTGGACCAACGAAATGCGGAACCGAGTTCTTTCGTGAAAGATTTCGCGAGATCTCTCTTGAGAATGCGTTTATCTGCGCGCGAGTTGACAGTCTCTTTCCCTCTTGATATACAGTTCGGTGTCTGTATATACGTGAACGTGTCGGCTCTCACACAATACGCGATACTGCGGCGCTATATGGAGGCGTGCGTGTATATAAGTAGTAGTAGTAGCAGCAGCAGCGCGACAGCGGCGGCAGTGGTGGCAAGAGAGATGCGTCTCTCGTGGAGGCTCGAGCTAACATTAACTAGCGCGGAGTGCAGTCGCTTATAATATGGCCCGGCCGCGAACCAATAGGATCCCGCGCCTCTTGCCAGACCCTCACTGACCCCCCTTCTCTCCCCCGGGCCCCTCGGCCTCTTCTCTTGCCGACCCTCTTGTTGTTCTCGGACCCCTCTCGCATGGCACCACCGCCTTCCACTACCACCTCCTCCTTTTCCTCCTCCACCTCCTCCTTCTCTCCTCCACCACCGTCATCGTTGCTGCTGCTGCTGCTGCTACTCTCGTATTCCTTCGCTCTCTGTCTCCGCGCGCACCCTTCCTCGTTGCGTACGCTCTCTCCCTCCGTATGTCCATCCTCCGCATCGTGAGAGAGCTGCGAGAGACCCCCCGCGTGTTATTCCCGATTGTCGTTTCTCCTTCGTCCTCTCATCTCCGCGCGAGTATGCGTCGGATCTTTTTCCCTTCTGTTGAACCGAACTCTTTGCAAGTTTTCTTTCTCTTCTCGGTCCCTCCTCCCTTTTCTCTCCTTCGCTTTCTAACCTTTCTTTTCTCGCATTTATCCTACTTCTCTTCTTTATCGCTGTCTCTATCCTCGTCGATCTTATCAGTTTTCCTTCCTTCTTTCTTACGGGGCCGCTAAGCTGTGCGAGAAACGAAAGGGGAGAAAGAGAGAGAGAGAGCGAGAGAGAGAAAGAGAGAGAATAATGGCAGAGAGATCGGCAAGCAGTGAAAGAGAGAGGAGACGTGGGGGACCGATACATCGCAACATAGGTCGGAGACCGTTGCCTCAGCGCAAAAGCACCGCTGTTACGCGAGCGCGTTATTAGTAAGCTAAAGTTTATCATTTAAAGTGACGAGAAAGTAGTAAAAACAGATGGACGAGAACGCGTTATCGGAGGAAATGGGTTACTTCCTTCCGGATCGGAAATTCAATTCGATTTTTTTCCGCGCGACCTCTCCTCATCACGTTAAAAATCTTTCTTTTGCCACGCGCAGCAGATCTTTTATCTTCGAGTATACAATGACTTTACAAATGTTTTATTTGCTTTTTTGTCAAACGCAGAACTACGCAGATTCAAAAATAGATATGAGTTGATGTAACATCTGTGGCACTGGAAAGGGTAAAAGAGTAATTTTGTTGTTTCGCATGATCGAGATCGTTTTTTCGCATATTGTCGCAAAAGAATGCTTCGTAGTTAAAATTGCGTTTTATGTTGAAAAGAATTGGTTGTGTCAGGGCTGCCATAAAAAAAAATAAAAAAAAAAATAAAAAAAATAAAAAATAAAAAATAAAAAAAATAAAAATAAAAAATAAAAAATAAAACAAATGTGTTATTTGTGAGATTATTTATGACGCAGAAAATCGAATTGTAAAAAACGTAATCTCGTCACGGTCTTTTATCACTCGTGATCTCGAATGTGACAAAATAAACATATGACAAAATAAGATTCACACTTTATTTTCAGTGGGATTCCAGTGTTGTTGTTATAATCGACGTTGCTCGAAGTTTGCGTAATATTTAAATATGTTGATTTGACTTCTTTGAAAACATTGTTAATCTATATATCTCTCTCTTTCGTAATTATATTATTGAGTAATTCTTGTGAATAGATTAGATTACTGTTTTTAAACAACTCGATTCATTAATTTTGCTATTCTCGAAGTTTGTTTCAGTTTGTTTATTTGGTTTTTTATAAATTAAATTTTTTATTTTATTAATTTTAAATATAACATGTCTTTAATTAATTGGTCTTTATCGTATTCGAACACTTTTGCTATCAATTTATTCTGACGATTGATTACGGCCACGCTATATAGTGTGGGGAAAGCAATAAAATATATATTAATTATATTCAAAGAATCGGTTAATTACGACTGCCGGTCGTAAAAAGTGCTGTCGTAACGAATCGCTCTACATTGCTTCTACAATAAAAATACTTTTATGAACTTCCATTATGCAACAATTTAATGTTCTGCTAATTGCAATGATGAGAAGAATGACGCGGAAGAATGACTCGTAAAACTTTTACGAACGTAACTTCGTTTCGAATCCTATTGAAGTAATCGGAAATTTCTGTTTCGGAAAATTGCGATTTACACGCGATCGACGTATTCTTATCTGATCTCTCGGAAACAATCGCAAATCTCGCTACACAGTCGTTAATTACGATTGTGTGTATAGTCATTTAACTGGAGCTCCGACGTGTGTTGCATATTTAGATTTGATAATAACACAAATGTATAAGCTCGGTCACATGTATAAGCGTCACGTGATGATCTCGTTAATTGAGACAGAAATAAACGCGCGCGCGATATTCCAGAATCGTCTGCTAATTCGATTCTCCGCCGATTACGCGTTCGAATTCGCAAGTTCTTTCCGCTAATTTAGAACGCGCGTGGCATAATTCGCCGATAACGTATCATTAAATATGTTCAACGGACAAGGTTAACAAATTTACGTTGTGTATTTCTGCGTCGCAGTTCTCTCGTATAAATTAATTCTACATTAATTTTTAATATGATTTTTTTTTATTGTTAAAATCTACGTTGTAAGTACAATAATACAAACACGGATCGAATGTTTGAAATACATAAATTACAAAACAGGTGCGTTAAACCAGTGGATTTTCTACGAATTCTGCTTTCACTCTACAAAAATCTGATGCAATTCTTTATTGCGGTGTCAGTTCGACAACGTATAAACTACTACGTGTCAGAGAGAGGTGTGGCTGTCTCATATAGTATCGTATTTTTGAACGATACATTCATCGAAATCTAAATTTAAACTTCTTAAATTCGGGAACTATTGTTGCGCTTTGCGCAAAATTCGACGACTGTTGCGTCAACCGAGTCGAGGCTTCAAGTTGCGAGAAACGTGGCGCTCTAGAACCAGAGTTAAGTGTCACACTAATAACACGGTGTGATCTCGTCTATAGAATGTTTTTCTGTTTCTCAAGGGGCCCCGAGGCTAAAAAAAAATAAAAAATAAAAAAAATAAAAAGAATTCTAGAGGCGACAGAAGCGATTACCGCTTGTCTAATTGAAGTATTGCATTTGTATATACATGTACGATAATCGCCTCATCGGCGCGAATGTCTCTCGCGAGGGGTAAAGGGTAGAATCATAAATAAATCATCAATCATCAATGAATACGAGCCAATAGTCGTGAGAGGAAACGTTACTATCTGCGAAACGATTATGCGCATTGCGTGATACGCGATTGTGTAACAAGTTGATTATATTGTTTGATTCTTGATTGGCGCGAAGAAAGCAGTAATGCAAGTCGTTGAATTAAACGTGTTTTAACCAACGAGATGTTATTCGTTATCCATTAAAAAAAAGTGAATTGCTGTAAAGCGAGTAAGTCGCATTTTTTTTTTTTTTTTTTTTTTTTTCGCAGAAAGTATCGAACTGTTGAATGCTATGCAGACTATGATAGAAAAAAAAGATTTACGAGAGCTAATTATTAATTGCCAAAAACTGTAGAAATCTGGGTAGACATCAAAATTGTAAATTTTGTCGGAGAAAAAACTAGTAAATTTGAGAAATAAAAAAAAGTAACAAAAAAAAATGAAGAGTCACAAGTTTTTTTGTATAAACCGCACCAAAAATACAATGCGTTTTCGCGACCACATGTGTTCGAAAGTACAACTAGAAAGAAAACAAAGAAATCCTGTGTATTTACAAAACATTAATATGAAAATGACACAAATACGATTCCATTGTTTCAACTTGGAAACCATTCACAAGCATTTTTATTACACACTGCAAAAGCATAAAATATCAAAAAGAAAAAAAAGTCTAGATATCGACCGTCCCGTGCACATGTATCGCACGTGTTTGAATCCAGAAGTGTGCATATGAGTAGATTTAATCGAAACACAACGGTGATGCGAGATCGCCACAATTGTTTGATTCGTGTTTGGCGTAAAGAAAAGATATTTTTATAATTTTGTGAGCTACTATCATCGTAAATTTTTATAATACATTATCCGCGAGAGAACAGTCAATTTTGTTGTAAACTCTTCTATTATTTTCTTCTTCTTTTTTTGTCTTTACATTAAATTTCGAGAAGGAGCATGGTTAAAAATAAACGATTATATTTTTTGTGTGCAAGTTTTTCAATGTATCACGTTTGATTTTGTATAATTTGTATTTCTTTATTGATTGGACATCAAAGGAACCTTGTAATTATAAAATAAATAAAAAAAACCCTATCAATTTTGTCTGAGGCTCATATTTGCTGTTTTTTTTTTTTTTTTTGAATTTATTTTAAAGTTTTGAAGCCTTTTATATCCTCACATTATTACTTGCAATTATATCTGTAATTATTTGTTACTTTATAAAGAAGCAACCTCTTACTTTTTTTAATAAGAATTGAAATACAAGCAAACATGTATATTGTACAAACGCAAGATTGGATGCACCTTTATATTTATTGCACACATAATTACCGGTTATTTCTAGCTCCGCTCAGCGGCGTGTTTCAGATAACGATAATAGAGATAAATCTTCGTTGTGCCTTTAAGGTCGATAACTCTTGACGACGAGTTGAGCGTGGCGAGAACGTAGAAAGAACGTAATAAAAGTGCTCGCGATCCGTAGAACTGAAAGGGAAAATGACGTACGAGAACGAGTTTTCGGTTTGAACTTATAAAGTGACAGTCTACTGCGATTTATAACGACTGAGTTTTTTTTTTTTTTTTATAACACGAGCAAACAAAATAGAACGGGAGATAAAGCGCAATGAAAAAGTTGCATGTTTCTCTGTAGAAACGCGCGCGGTTCTTTTTGATCCGACGATCTTTTTTCGGGAAGATCTCGAATTTTTTTGTAGCAAAACTTGTATTACGTTTCCCAATTTAACTAACAAAAAAAGAATTTACATATTTAAGATCAAGAGTTAAATTTCTGCGAATGTAAAGATATAAATATGCGAAATAACTTATTTTGTTTTAATGTCACGTTCTTACTGAAAAATATCTCGAAATAGCAATTTAACATCTTCTTCGTATAATGAAATATACGAAAAAAGAATGCCGAGTTTGTCTCAATAGCGACGTTATTAATTCCAGCAGACTGGCACAGCTATACGGTACATGTACGCGCACCAATACACAAAACGGATCGCGCGACTCAAACTCGGCCGAGAACACTTTCCCGATCAGCTTTTGCGTCGACAACCGCTTTTGCGATTGTCTTAACGAGACGTTCATAAGCGCGCGCGCGTCGCAAACGCGAATTCGCGTTTCGTGGAATTAATAGATTCTTAAGGACTGTCTTTCTTTTTCGACTAATCGCTAGACTACTTTTTAGAACAAGTTCGAAGTCGTTTCTTCTTTAAAAGGAAAAAAAATGTAATATTTCTTTCGGGATAAACGCGCGATTTTGTATCGCAAATGTTATATTTAAAGAAGCGTCAGTTATCGAGCTCGAATGATCAAAGTGCTTTTCGTCGAAAAAGAGCTTAAACGGATTATAAAAATTCTCCACGTTCTTGCAATTCTCTTCGGAAATTACGGATGAGTTTGTTCCTATGACGCAACGGATGCCGCATCATAGATCATTTTTTTTTCGCACAAACAATTTGTCATTAGAATCGCGCTGAATGATGCTGTTACGCGAAATCAGATAAACGACGTGCACGGTCAGCGTTTGTGGAAATGTAACAATTTTTTCATGCATCGATCTGCCTGTCAATGGACAGATTGATGACAGTCTTGATCGATAGAGTTATAGTCGGTTAAAAGTAAGTCTCCGTTTCCGCCACAATCTTCGTAAATTACTTCGTATAATCTCCGGTATAATATCTCCTATCGGGCTGACACCGCGTATGTCATCATCCCGTCTTGCGTACGCGCGTGATGCGTGCGAAAACAACTTTGTACGCGTTATTGCCAAAAAGTGGGATAAAAGAGACAATTATTATATGTAAATAATCGGACTGTAATCCTGTAATAGAATCTCTCATGTTTACTTAAGATACGTATAGCGTGTGATTTATCATCAGTTTTCTCGGAGGCGTTTTCCAGTGCGATCTTACGTTTCTGTTTTTGCGAGTTGATAATATTGTGTTGCATAACGTTGCATCTGACGTCGAGAAAAGCTTACGCTAGTGATTCAACGCTAGTTTGCTGCGTCAGGAGAAGAATCAATTAAGTACAATTATAATATACTCACGCGAGATAAATGTAGCGGTCGATATTTCCAAGTTTAATAATGAAAAGCTATGAATAATAAGTGACACGGTAGAAGGGAAGATTAAGAATTTCTCTCGATTGAAATCAATACAAGTCGCGGTTTGGCAAATCCACATTTTTCGCCTCGAGATGATAAATTATATCGATATGTTTCTCTGTTTATTTGCTAATTTCTTGTGCCGACATTACTTCGGCACAATAAATCACAATTAGAGAAACGACTGCCGCACGGATGAAAAAGAATTGATAATTGAAAATATCTTCGCAACGATTCTTTACGCGTGGATTGTGCCACATTACGAAAGAAACGTAATGATGCATAGATCCATGCTTAAAATACGGTCGACATTATATAGAAAATAAGTGACTTCTTAAGAGGAAACGTTCTCTTTTTCTCTCTCTTTGTCCGCGTATAAGGATTATTCTGCATAAAACAGGACACCTTGTATTAATCCGCAAACGCGGAACTTCATCAATTGACGTATCGATGATTGCCTCATCCTCGCTTGGCCTTGCGACGAAAAAAAGCAACGGGGATAACTGTATTTCAAGTTTCCTGCGATTTCTCGTTAGCCGAAGGTACCGCTATAGCATATGGTGCAAATCTTGATTAGTTAAATCTCGTAAAAATGCGGAAATATTTTTGAGAACGTTCAAATTCGGCAACACGCCTGCACTGCATTCGCCAATTTTAATTCTGTTATCGTCTCATTAAATAATGCTAACTGAATATTAATGACTTAACTTTTATTTCCATAATCAAACTCCAAAATTCTTTTTAGAAAAAAACAAAAGATTAAATACATAACTATTTAACCTTTTGTTTTTTACATAAATGTATTTAACTTTTTGTTTTTTTTTTTTTTTAAGAATTTTTGATTTCGATTATGAAAATTCTGTGTATCACTTATGATACAAAAATTTTGACGATTTAAAAATCGATTTTATTCTTCTTTGATACGTATCGTCAATAACGGCAATAAGGAAGAAACATTGCGCGCGACTACCTTCGGTTTGCGAGACCTTGTGGGGCGCGTTAACCCGAACTCGTGTTTATTTTTGTTACAAGGTTAAGGATCGATTTCTCTCTCTCCCTCTCCTAATATAAAAATTTAAAAATAGTTTGTAAAGAAATGAAACGTTGCACGAAAATTTGATGTAAAAAAAATAGTACGAATCAATAAATATTGAAATGTGTGTGCGCAAAAAATGTCAAAGATCTCTATATAAAAAATAAACAATTCTGCAAACATAGTAACGTAAAAAGTAATGCAAAAGTGTTTTCAAAAGAAAATTATTTTTTACTTCGTATTTTTTGCGATCGCAACTTTTTTTGGGGAGGATGAGGGAGGTGGAAATCGCTTCGAAATTGCCGCATGCTTACCTTGTTTGAGATCATAGCGCACATATATCGGTGCGAAAGCGGTGAGAGGCTCTCTGATTCTGAACAAAAAAAGCGACCGTGTCAATCGCTTGTCAAGAATCACGTTTTGTGTAAACTCGCGAAGAGAAAGATTCCCAACTTGGGTTCCTACGTGTTTCTCCGCACGCGCGCGTGTCTTTCACCTTTTCCCCGATACTACTCACCCTCCTCGTCCGGACCCACCGCCGTTCTTTTTCTCGGAAATACTCGCGCCGTGAATTTGGGTCCGGCGAGATTCGCACACACAACACACATTCAAGGATGCACTTTTTTTCACACTGCACGTCTTCGTTCGTTCAGTTCTAAGTTTCACGGCGATCTCGACCAGTCGGCGGATCTCATTATTCCAATTAAAAAAAAAAAACAAAAACAAAGTCACGTCACGCGCAAATTTAGATCGGCGTTCTCGCTTTTCTTTCTCGAATTACTTTTAGGACAAAGTTGGGCACTCGACATCCTGGTCATTATAACGCTCCGACACTTATTGCTCTTCATTTTTCTCAGCGCTACTTTCATCTACTTTCTCTAGTTCGGTCTCTAGTTTTTGAAAAATCAATCGGTTATTAAAATCAACTTAACGGCGTTTAAAAATACTCCTTCGCGCTCTGTCATGAATCCAACGATCTTTTCGTCGGCAATTTGTCGGAGTCGCTCTCGTAAAGGAAGAACCTTCGTATCGGGGAACGGGTCCGGCCTCTGATGGGTTATAATGTCCGTATCCGTGCCAGTCGGTGATCGGCGGGGCGATTTTCTCACGCCCACGAAGTGGTGCCCGCAAGAAGTGGACTTTTACTCTTCTCACAATTTTTATAAATGTTCATACACAAATTTAAAAAGGTTCGACGACCCTCATGAATAATGTAATATATCGACGTGACAGTTTTTAGGGAAATTCGATCATTTCCTTCTGTGTGAAAACGTGTGTACTTATGCGTAACAAAAGTTTTCGAACACGCAAACACAACTCTGACAGTTCCGAGAACTCCGATCACACTTTAATCATCGGCAAACGCGACGTATGCGATTTCCGAGAATTTCGGACACCTAAGAAGATTTCGATTGTCCTGACGGCGGTAAAGAAAATTCTCAAAGCACGTGTCAAATTCTACGGCGATAAACGATGCGGAAAACACGCAAGACCGCAATTTTTTGGGCGAAAGCAAGCCGGACGGTCGAAAGTTACCGAACGAGAGACTCGGCGACCGCGACAAGCACTGACGGCTCCGTCATGCGGGGTCTCCGCATCGGAGACTATACGAGCTTAGGTTGCGGGCACTCTCCTCCTCTCGCCATTACGTGCCCCCGTAGGTATAGGGCACTTAACACAGTTAAACGCGCGGACGGACCCTCTCATGCTGGTGTGTGCCAGGCGAACGTGACGGAGACATCATAATTCTCGCTCTCGGAGTCCGACTTCCGCGAATAACTTTTGCGCCGGCCTGGATTCGTTTCTATTAATGTCAAATCCGAGGAATAATCGGAGCGGGGGTGCCGTGATGTATTTTTTTTTTTTTTTTTAGGATGGGACAAGTTCGTCTACTTTATTGTCGGAGAAAACGCGAAGAAAGAGAACAGTCGAATAGCAAAAGAATAGAATTTCGGCGAGTTGAATGTGCGACAAGTGTAAACACACGTGAGATGAATGAGCAAACATTGTCTGAATGAATGCCCGGTTATCTCTGTGTATCTCGCGCGTATCAAGATTACATTATTTAGAACCGCGTGCAAAAAAAAAAAAAAATGATACGATAATGAGTTTATAAATTACAACAGTTTCCTGAAGCAGAAATTTTTTTAGAACAGCTGTTTTTCTTTTTTACAAATATTTTACAATATTTCCAAGCGCGCGATACGTAATTTTTCGAACGATACAACCGCCATATATAAAACAAGATTTCATGAACTAATATAAAAACTATAACGAAGTGAGGAACTTTACACGTGCCATTCGTTGAGGAAAATCTGCCGCGACATTCGTATAAGAAATTCGATCTCGCGCGCAGTTTCGCAAAACTTGCGATACACTCGCATATTTTCTTGTAAAAGAAGAAATATGTTCGCAATGTGAGAGAATCTAGATCAGAGAAGCTCAACCTTGCCGTTGCTCGAGGGAGCGGATGCTCGTCCGCGCCGCTGAACGGCCGTTGAACAACATCAGAGGCAGGAAACTATCATACCCGAGAGTGACTCATGTGTACATTACAGACGATGATCTCGCAAGTCGGAAGACTTGCGCGCGCGAGAAAGAGAGAGAGAGAAAGACGGACTGGCGGCGAGAATCAAGCACGGGATACAAGCAATTCATTCATCAATGGTTTATCCCAAAGGGAATTTGCTTGCGCGCGCTCGATTCAACGGACTTCTAGGAAATAGGAAGAGATGCATCAGCCAGATGCCTCTTCTTCAGCGTGCTCTTCTGACGTTTCTGCGAGACGGCACTGCGAGATTACATCGCGATCTCTTTCTCTCTCTTTCTTTTTCTTGCAGATTATTTTAATACTCAACATATTTAAATACTCATTAAAATTAGGTAAAATTCAATGCGATTGAATGCACTCCGCGTTTCGAAAGGAGGCTACAGATATGGAAGAGGCAATTTCGCGCGCGGGAAGCAGGAAAGGACATAGAGGGAGAAATCGAGAGAAAGACAGTCACTTTTTTTTTGTCGTCGTCGTCGTCGTCGTCGTCGGTCGCGTTGCGAAATCGCAGTGAATATACTTTCAGCGTTGTCCGGGACGGTCGTCTCTTCACCGGGGCTAACGCTTTTGCCGCACGATCGCACGGCCGGGAGTGGACGCGTTACCAGAGTGGCAGTTACGAGGCAGAGCGCCGAAGGTGGGGACTGCTCTGCAACCGCGGAGGAGAAGGAGAGCAAGACAGAGAGAGAGAGAGAGAGAGAGAGAGAGAGAGAGAGAATTTCCTTTTGCAGCCTATGCGGCGCGACGGGTTAGAATGCTATAAATAACCTGACAGCCTCCCTGAGAACGGAAAGTAGCTCGCCTTCGAGTTCCGTAACGAATTCCCGGGATTGCTTTCTGGATCAGTGGCCGTTCGCGCGAGTCGCGACTCTCTCGGCCGAGATTAATGAGAGAGACACAAGCCTAAATTTCGAATGGTATTCCAGTAGATTAATAAGCACCGTGTCGCGATAAAACGAGAGATGTGCGTGGTTTAAAGGTTATACAGTAAAAAAATAAAAATAAAAAAAAAAAAAACCTCATTTTCAACATGTGAAGATAACACATGTATCGAACGTTAATTTGATAGATTTATTAAATGGTTTCTTACATAAAGATAATAATGTATATTTTGTCTGAAGAATTTATGACATGTGTTACGCTGATTATTTTATCTTCTGTTTACATAATTCGCGTTAACACGGCTAATATGACACACATAATTCGAAAGAGAAATAACTTATACAACATAGCTCTGTGTCTCACGGAACGCCATATTTCAGATTCTGTTATTATTGTTATATTTATATTATAGAGAAAGAGAGAACGCGCGCAGCTCTTCTAAAATACACACATATATTTCTTTTTTTCTACATAAAATAAGAACGAATGAAAGGACGCTTATTCATGGGTTTTTTTTTTTTTTTTTTTTTGCCGAACCATCGTTTATTCTATTCTATTAATAGAAATGCGGAAAATTCCGCGAGCTGAATGACACATTTGAACACCTGCGCGTGGGAGCGTGCCTCGAAAATACATATCATTCCACCGAGATCAGCAGAATACTCGGAAGGAAATTATCTGCCCGGTGTAATTCGAAGACAGTGAGAGAGTTTGAGCCTCGCGTGTGCCCGTGCAAGATGCGCTCGCTCGCTCGCGCGAAACGACAACGAGCGAAAGTCGTCGCTGATGTCGAAACTGCATCGCTACGACGCAACGTTGTTCGATTCGATAACACTTGAGGCTCGAACGGATCCGATTTGCGAAAAATTTAATTTGCGTAAAACACTAAAGCTCTTTCGTTTGTTTATCCTCTCGTCGTACGCGCGATCGCGTTTCGTATGACAATCGGAAGAAATTGTCCATTCGGGAGTGAGAGAAGGGATTCAGTTATGAAACTAACGATAAGTTTTGCGACATTGTTACTTCTATTCTATTTTCACGAAATTTGCTTCTACGAGACAGATCGATTCGTAATATATCTCGCTTCTGAGTTTCGGACAAGACGAGAATTGTGTTAAAGGATTTAAAAGGCGCGCGTGCGAAACCTCGCCTTCTTGCCACTCGAATTACGGACGAAACTCGATATTCTGCTCGTTGGAATCGCTGTCAGCGGGTCAAGATCACGCCGGAATGACGTCGCAATAACGGAAGACGGGAGAGCATTTCGCGACTATTACACACGACGAAATTCGCATGCGTGCAATTACGCACGTGGCAGGCGCGAGACGATTCGACAATCATTGCAATAGCAGAGAGAAGAGAGTTTAATATTTCGCGCATAAAATTTGCATACTTGAATTTCTGAGTTTAATGCGTATTTTCAATATAAAATGCACAATCTTGACCTTTAACCGAGTGACAAAAAAAGTTAATAGATAAAATTAAACAATCTGCACGCGCCGACATTAAGAAAGATAAATTACTGTTAAAAAGTCTACAAAAAAACTGGCTCAACACACAGATAAGTAAAACAGTTTTATTCAAATTATATGAATTGTGAAATAACTTCTCGATATCTCTGTAGAGGCACGTTGTATCTTGCTGTGTTAAAAAACTATGTTCTTTTATTATATCTCGCCAATAAAACCGTCTCGCGGTGTGAGACTCATTAAATTTTATTATCGTAAGAAATATTGCGTCTCAATTCACGCAGCAGCAATGATATACAATATACGAATTTCGTTACGCTCAATAAGACACAAACATTTAATTCGAATACGTTCGACACATTATGTGCCTCGGCGGCCACTGCGCGATCGATCGATCGAGAATCGCGCACGGCGCTCTGCTTTCGCAAGTGAGCAAAATGCCGTAATATAAAAAAGCAGGGATAACGTAATGACGTAGTCAATGGTCCGCTACGTCGGACAAGCACGCGACTTTACCGCGAGGTGCGACAGAAACGTATGTCGTTCGCGTGGTCGGCCGCACAAATGCGCACTACCTTGCGAAAGAGAGCAAAATCGCTTTGACATTTTTCGCGCGCTGACGAAACAGCTTGTGTGTTGTCTATCTCTAGGATAGACGCTACGACGTCGAAACGCGCGCTCTTTTCGTCCTCCCGCGCGAGCAACTCATCATCATGTTACGCTTCAATTATAATGAGAATTTGCGACCGATGAATCTGCAAAACGATATCAATCGCGTAATTAAAAACAAACGTGATTATTTGGAAGATTAAGTCTTATATATAAAACAGCGTAAAATCTTAGCACTTCGTGATCGTAAAAAAGCCGCAAAAAAATTTTATTCCGAAATGACAAGGTGCGTCTTATTACGTTGATCAGCTTACGAGCGGAAACTCGAAATATCATCGCGATAGGTCGATCAATCGGTCGAGCCCACTTTTATCGTCATCGATGCGATGGCGACGCGATGCGCTTTAAATGACGCTTCGCATGACGAAGTCGATTGTTCGATGAGCATTTACCGCGAAGTCAAAGTCCGTTTGGTTACGTGTGTTTATTGTCCGCATGTGTTGCGGCGCGCTTCATTCAGGATTTCGCTCATTTGTGCAGCGTCTCGAACGCGAAATACGATACCTCGCGCGAATAACACATCGCGAGCTGTATTGCGACATCTGTCGTATATTAATTTTTATCAAATATGTTTGGCGGTGTCATTTGATACTTTGCTGAAGGTTACGAGGTTTTTGAAACTAACATGCGCGCATAAATTTGCGTTCTTACGTCGGAGCCGCTTGCAGTAAAACGATAATCAAAATTATATACGACCAGGATTTTGCGCGCGCGCGGACACGATTCGATCGGACGCGTAGCCTTTCGTCAGATTCCTCGTGATATCATTCTCTCGCGCGACCGTGCCAAGAAGCAATTGAGGCGAATTAAAAGGACAATTAGGCGAGAACCCGAGAGCTTCGGGCAGACAGCTGGACGCACCGAGAGACTTCTCTGCATCGGCGTCCACGTTGATTTTCATGCGCGAAATTGATTTTTTACGGTGAGACGTTTTCGAACTCATCGTCACAATCCCAAACAAAAACTATTTATTCAACGATTTAAATCCGCGCTGAAGAATGGCTTGTCTTAACTCAATCCGCCCGCAATATCTCTGAGAAAATTAATAAATATAATATTATATTTATTAATTAATAAATATATTTTGTTTCCTTGTTTACATTACACAAAAATTTGAAAAAAAAAACAATCAAATGAATTTATCAGTTTTAACTGAGATAATTTGTATAAGGAAAGTGCGTGTTCGATTTCTTGCTGCATACGCCCATGTCGCACGACGTGCTCACGCCGAGTCTAAAGACGATCGCGCGATCCTCGTCGTCCGTCGACGCGATCTCATTTCGTTGGCAACGTCATCCAAGCAAGCGACAATGGAATCGCGCAATTTCATTTTCTTCTTACTGCTAGTTTACGACGCGTTACTTTGCGGTTCGCTTAAATCGCGGCCGAGTATAATTCACTGTCGTGCTCGTGTGTAAGTGATTCTCCGAAAGTTTGCCCGTAAATATGCTCTCCTCTCAAGAGTCAAGACACAATGAACGCGCAAAAATAAAATATAAGCAAAGCGAAAACTAAGCACATAAAAAATTAACATGCAAACCTACAGACACTTTTGTAGAATCTTCTTCGGTGCGAAGATTTATTTATTTAAATAAAGAGAAATTATTTGTTCAAATATAATCGGTTTAATTAATCAAATAAGAAAACTACACATGTAATGATTGCTAGCGATACTCAGTCCGAAGCGCGTAATCTTTTCGAGCGTCTTCTTTTGTCGATGAATTTTGTCAAACAGTAAAACAATTACTAACAGTTAAAGATAAAAAATGCTCTAAAGCAAACAAAAAAGTCCGCATCCGTCTTTAGAACTGTCGCACAATTTAGTGAGAATTTTCAGCCGATAAATCGTCACTCCCTACGTATAATCCCGTAACTCCAAAACGCAAATTTTAGAAGAGAGCAGTTTAAAGGTTTACAACTTCATATGTTTCCCTAGTTAAGGAAGTCTTTTGATTTCAAATTTTTACCTTTTTTATGAATATTGTTTTTTAATATTTGG
>QVOB01024086.1:0-15409 GCA_014839585.1 Pseudomyrmex concolor
AAAAAAAAAAAAAAAAAAAAAAAGACGCGTCAATTATTAATTATTCGAACGTGAACATTAGCACGTGTTCAACTTTCAACTTCCAGGAGCTGGTTTTACTTATTCCCATTGGATAAGATTCCAATGGATGGAAAAAATTCTTAGATATGTAAATATTAAGTGTAACAATTCTCAATGTGTTTTAATGTTTTAATTTTTTAGATGTTTTTAAATATTAGTTCTTCTATCTCACATATCGTCACTCTTTATAATCCCGTAACTATAAAAAATGCAAATTTTAAAGAAGAGCAGTTTTAAAAGTTTAAAACTTCATATATTTCCCTAATTAAGAGATTTTCTTGGTTTCAAATGTTTATCTTATGAATATATATTTGTTTTTAATATTTGACCATAAAGAACATGACTTTCTAAGTGTCACCGTACAATAAATTGAAAATCGTGTATGTGACATTTATGTAATTATACGTAGAGAGTGACAATATATAAGTAATTTGATTAGTAGTAATTTGATTATTTTTTTAATAAAAGTTCAGCCAATGGTACAAGTTCGGTTATTTACCCATACATTGAACACTTCGTTTTTACGTGCGAAACAAGTCACATGTGAAAGTAATCGACTTATTGTATTTGATCTTTCGTGTTCAATTTGTAGCTGATACATCTTTTTTTTCCGGAGTAATTAGACGAAGAAAGAATCTTTCGAATTCTTTTATATTAGCTATCTCTATGGGAAAGACGAGAAAAGTAAGGAGAAAAATTCGTTACGTTGCGCGAGTTCTCTTATTAATACTTACGGTGGATTATTACAGTCACTATAAACAACGGTATTGTTTCGGTTATATGTTCGTTGCTCCGGTGCGTGTATGCGCGCACACAAACAGATTTGCGCTACACAGTCTGCGCGCGTGTAACGATTCGCGTTGTCTTCTCTGAGAAGACGCATTTGAATACGGTCATTAGTTTTTTTATTACCGTTACGGAGATGGTGCGAGAGACAAGAGAAACGGTGCGAATTATAATTGCAAATTGCATAAAGTCAGGTGTTTTCCGCGCAATCTCAAGGCTGCGAATATCCGAAGGTTGTCCGCACTCAAATTGTTATCGTCCTTAAAAATCTTTGCTTTGTATTGCAATGCGATTTTCTTCTTTCAGGTGCGACAAATCAGCACATTCTCGCTTCGGTCAATCTCTTTAAAAAATCTTTTCTTTCTTTAAAAAAAAATACGAAGTTCCCGCAAGAAACAAATTTTAATTAATATAGATATGCACTTATTAAAATATTTAATTACGTGAGAGAGACTGTCTTAAATAGCAAAGTTAAGACGCGATGTGTTTCAGGTCGCGATTTAAAGTTTCAATTCGAAACGTTTCGTCTCTCGTGAGGCAAAACTTGCGCGTGCGCGCAACACAGAAATTGCGTAATTACATTTATTTCGTTTTTTTTTTATTATACATTACATGCGGATTGTGTGAGAAACGCGCGAGGAAAACATGACATTAGAAACGGGCCAATTGCATTGCGAGATAATAAGTATCTACGTTCTGTTTTCGGAGAGAGGGGGAGGGAAGGGTCGTTGTTTCTCGCGCGACGAGAGACACGCTCGCTCGTAGAAGAATCCTCGTCAATTAACTCCATTATTAACTCGCAGCGACATACGAAGCGATCCGAAGACTCCTGTCCCGAAAGTTCTCTCTCTCTTTCTCTCACAAGTTACTTCCTATTAAGAATAACATACCTTATCTCTTCTCCCAAAGTATAATGAATGAACGGTCGAAAATTAATGCGCAATTGTTCACCGAGGCGGAGTCAAAGTCCTCTTCTTCCTCGTCTATGTGTGCGAGCAGAGACTTACCGTGTCGCTATAAAAATTTTATTCATTTTCCGCTCGATTTTCACGCCTCCCAACTTTTCAATAGCTTCTATAAATTCAAAAGACGTTCCGTCTATATCCGACGCGAACGTCTCACATTATCCCGCAATTAATGACACTTTTATTGCGTCCGTTATCCTCGCGCGTTTTTTCTTAAGATTAGCCGACAATATATACGACTGCAAAAAGATCGATAAACGTAATTTGTATCCGGCAAGGATACAAAAGTGCCGATGTGTGTGTACACAAAAAGTGCGGCGTCATCGCAATTGCCAGTCGTAGCTTTTCTCAGATTTTCTCGTTACGCGCTCCTCACAATGCCGAGATAACGCCGCGCGATAAGTGTGATAATTAGGCAGGACGTTATACGGACGCAATACAGTGCAATTATGGCAATATTCGATTCTAACGAGCGTCAAGCGGCGCGGTAGAGAGAGAGCGAGCGGAAGTTCATTGAAACGGCAAATTGATCGTTCTAAGCGTAATCGTTTCATCTTCGATTCCATCGTGGGTCATTGCTCTCTCGCATGCATCGGACACCGCAACTTTTTTTTTTTTTACCGCGCGATGCATCACGCAATTTCTGCGAGATACTCCTGATGTATTGACCAATTGCGATTGGTCAATTCCGCGAGAGAGAACGTTACTAAACCGGATTACCGCGCAAACGCACGCGTTTTTTTTTCCGCGACATTACAAACGCAGACCAATCAGAAGCGTCCGTAATGGGCCGCTCATTGAGTTTTTCTAATTTATATACGCAACACAACGCGTTTAAACTTTCCCCTTCCCCTCATCAATAATCGCAATCAAACACGTGTCGAAATGGAAAGTTTGCGAGCGAATCGACCGGAATTCGAGCGATTTTGACGAAACGCGTCAGCCTCGCCAAGCGATCGACCAGTTCCGCGAGATCAATTAAACGCGCGAAATGAATTAATACGAATTCGATCCAATTCCTACATGTGCACATATATCGTCCTACATCGGCGATCAAACGTGGCGTCATTATGTGGAATGTTGCTCGAATGACGACAGCGAGTGCCGACTGTGTGTCTATTAATGGCAAGACGATCATTACGTTAGAATCTTTTTTTTTCCCATTATTTTTACGCGCAACGAGATTCCCAGACTTTTCGCGATCGGAGTTTTTCGCGCGCGAAAAAAACAGTCTCGTCTTCCGGTCTGAGAGACACACGCGACCGTAAAAAGTTAAAAATAAAAAATAAAAAAAAAACACGAATGAAGCGAATTGACATTGCGATCGCGTCCGTCGACGGGAGATTTGAATTCTACGCGAGTGAAACGTTCCGCATAACCTCCTGTGCACCGCGAGCGTGTAGGATGCAATGGTCGCCACACCTCGTCGAGAAAAAAGTAAACTCGAGGCGCAAAACCATCAATTGAATGTCTTATAAAGCCAAGCGTCGGACTTCTGGATTTCCAATCCGCTCCTCAGTTATTCCGTTCACGACGGAAGCGCGTTTCCGCTGTAGCGGGAAGTGAAATTAATTCACACACTTATATCGATGCTCCCGCGATCGAATTCTAATCCGACCGATCCTCGCGCGGGCAGGTACGCACGCGCGTTGAAAATTTATTTATTCGCGTCGGTTGTAATAAAAATCCGATAAAAAACCGATGATGTTTTCAGAAAGTCGACAACAAAACCGAGACTCGCTTGTAAACGCGAGAATCTTTCGACGAGAAGGAACGAGTAGAAAACTGGAACGTTAAAAAATAAAAAATGAAAAATAAAAACGTGTGTATATATCTTGCTCACGCTCTCTGATATGTTGAAAAGCGAGTATTAAATTATAACGTGCGCGGCAGTAATAATAAATTATTTTATATTCATCGACGCGCGGTCTAACCAGTTTTTCTCCATACACTGTTCATATACGCACGACACTGACAGTGATATCGACGTAAAGTCCCAATAAAGGTCAAAAAATGTTTTCGAGAGAGTGATACCGAGTCGAGCAGCAATGACGGGACAAGAATGCCGGAGACTTTTAAGATCGTAAAAAAATACAAAAATGTTTAACGGGTTTCGCGCGATTGGTGCTATAAAAATTCTATACAAATTATGCGCACGATTTTTAAACACGCCGAGTGATCGCGTATTAAATTCTCTTATTGTCTTTTTCAAACAAGAATGTAAAAAAAAGGCGGATAAATTTACATATTCTCAATGTATCTGAGAGATAATTTTGCGACAATCGGATAAGAATCGGAAACGAGTCAACGGAAGGTTCTTTTTCGTTTCGCGTCTACATCAATCCCCCAAGTGAGAGCAGATGTTTGGGAATGGCGTTTCGGTTCGTAACGGTTGCCAGTGGTTATAACCACCCTGTTTTCCGCACGATCATCAACAAACGCCTAATGTACAAGTTTCTATCTCTGATTCTGACCGTAGTGTGAATATATACAAGACGAACTTCACGCTTGTTCAAAATTGCGGTTGTCAATTGATCGCGATACGATAGTAGATAAGCGGGGAACTCGGTCGCGAAGTTTTAATCGCATGCGGAAAGAAGAACGGCGAAAATTTATTATCTGTACTCGGAAAAAAAAATTGTGAAAAATAAACTGCCGTGCTGCGGAAAATGCGGAACTTGTGTCTCGTGAAGCGCGCTCGCGAGATATAGGATTCATATGCGCGCAAAAAGTGCGCAACTTTCCTGAGATGAGGGGGAAATCCGTGCAGAGAGCTGTGTATAATGTGTAAGTATATGAAATATCGGAGAAAATTCCATGTCGCGCCGAACCGTTAGACCGTCACCTGTGTTCGAGGTGTTGTGCACGAGTGGGTGCACCGTGGAGTGCGTTAATGACGTGCGCTTGCGCGCTTAAATCAATTTTTTTTTTTTAATAATTTGAGAATATATTTTCGCGCGCTTGTGTGTAAAAATACATCTCTCTCTTTAGCTTTTGCACAAGCGAATCAAACAAATTGGAGGAAAACTAGCGGGCGAGTTTAAATTATTGATAAGATAACGCGCGGGTGTATTTCCTTTTCATCGGTGTCTGTAAAAATTGAAATCACGGTATATGATGATAGTCTTACTTTTAATCCGGAGTGGAGCCCGATCGCTCGGTGGCGATTTCTTGCCGGGCGCTAGGCGTGCTATTACACCATTACAGGCAATTTCAGCTTTCTCAGACACACAGAGAGAGATTCTCGGTATTACGCGGATTTCCTTGTTCTCATCCATATAACGATCGTCGAATGGCGAAACCGATCACGGTAATCCGCAGAAATCTTGCGTTAGAGAGCCGTTCTCTGTCAAATTGAACTACGCCGCGCACAACAAATCAGGCAAAAATGTGTATAACGGTCACTTTGCCGATTTTATCTTTCGGCGCGCTGCATATTTTATGTAATTACAGAAGCATTTCGACCGTTTTGCAATATTATTGATATGTGTATCAAAGAAGAACGAACGGAGAGAGAGAGAGAATGACTTTGCACACAAATGAAAAAATACTGCGCACATTTCTTTTAAAAATACAATAAAGTATTTAATAAAATGATCATTTAATAACGCGATAGTGTTCACGTGAGCAAATAAGTTTTTAAGAAAGTGTATAATAAAACTCCGATTCCCGCAGTTTATTACGTATAAATGAACACGATCCATTGATAAAGTGAAATATCACCGCGCGATAACGTGAGCAACAACAAAAAGATTATTTCGATAAAATACCAGTGTGGATAGATAATGTGATTTATTAATCGATGCTCGCGTTTTGCGTGGTATTAAAGAGTTGTTTGTCGAGCAGATTAGACAGGTATTTCATACACAGAATATTATTCTTTTTTAGAATTATACATTTTTTCGAGCTCTGATTCTTTTTGTTAAAAAAAAAAAAAAAAAAAATAATACAGTTCGAATAATTTCTGTGGAATTAATAAAAATATCAATAGAAACAGCGCACATACAAACCGAGGGAGAGACTTGTCATCAATGGGTCTGGGAACGTCAGGTCTGTCGCCACGCGTGAACGCACTCGAGTAAAGCCGAGCGAGCGGCGGAACCGGCCGAAGACGCAACGGGAAGTCGGCGGCAGCTGGTCGCGCGACGACGAGCGGGCGAAAATTGCCGAAGTGTTCCGGCGCGAAAGCCGTTACCTGTCGGTCAGTCGTAGAGAGGCAGTTCGCGCGGTAGTTCTCGTTCTCGTGGATTTTTAGTTAGGCATGTATTACACGACTCGCGGTAACAATTCCGGTAGTATATTGTCGTTGCGTTGCGCAATTGACGCTGCGTGATCGTCAACGAGGAGATGCGCCGAAAATTGTGAGATCGTTCGTGTGTTTTCGGTTGACGTTTCTTCGTTTCTTCTTTTTCTTGCCCGGAGATGCGATCGCGATCGTTGAAAAACTGACGGACAATTGTTGTGCTGTACCAGCAAACTGTACACGGTGTGACAAGATCGTGAATCAAATTCGATTATATTGGAGTTTCGATAACGGAAGAATTTCGAAGTCGCGGAGCGTATCGGACATGACAGAGTAAACGCGCACTCGGGATTTTAAGGTAAGGTTATAATAAGAGTTTGTGTTTTTACGGTGGTTGTTTGCGGTTAACTCGATTTTTTACACCGCACCGTAAATTGTTTACGTTAGAAAACTTACAGTCGGAGTTAACAATTGCGACTGTTGTCGCAAATAGAACAATCGGTAAAATGCACAATAACGAAAATATCCAGAAACAACGTTCTCTTTTGGAATCTTTCGATATGTACTTAGATTTTATTATTCCGTTTCACAAACTACGTATCTGCTAAATTACGTAAATTTACGAAAATCATGTAAATAAACTTCTAAAATAAAGTATCGTCGCAATACCGTGTACCGTGAACGTGTGCATGTGAGATTCGCATTATTGAGTTATTCTCATCGATAACAAGATAATAGTGTTATTAGAATGTTCAATGTTTGTGTGTGTGTGTTTATGTCGCATTGAAAATGGTGTGTTGAAAAAAATAACATAATGATAATATCCAATAAACGATAAAATACTACATAATAAATGTGATAGTATTATAATATAGTAGCATATAATACAACATTTTATTTGCAACTATCAAAATTTTTTTAACTTAAAAATAACAAGTCATCGAGACTCAAATGATGATGTTGCTGCGGTTTGTTTGTAAATTGCGCAAAGTTTAAAAATCGATTCGAAAATTATCAAACTTCTGTACTTAATTATACGCAGTGTTAAACACGCGTACACACACACACACACACACACACACACACACACACACACACACACACACACACACACACTGATATTTACAGTCGCGCGTTGATATAGGAAATCATTTTCAATCGATCATGGAAAAAACGCAAAAAGAAGTACTTGCAAACATTCTTCGCGTTACAGATAGATAGTATTCACTTCGTTGTGTTGACGTCAATTTAAACAGCGTATTGACTCTGAGATACCGTTGACGCTTATCAGTCGCGTTTCTTCGCGCGTAAGCTACGTTGTTAAACTTTACACACGCTCGCTCGCGCAAATAGACATTAAAGTAGCCGTTGATATATATATTTTTAAAACCACAGAATCCGAAAAAAACTTTTGTCTGAACACTTGAATTCCACGTAAAAAAAATCTTATGTAGGGAAGCGTGATTCACGCGCAGGCGATTCACAAAGATTGAACCGTAAGCAGATGGAATCTCCATGCAATGGAACACATCGCACAGCATCGCGCGTTTCCGGTTTGGCACACGGTCACAAGACCGAATCGACCGTAAGGTCTTTAATTAACGTCACATTAATCAGCTTTCTCGCTTCCTTGATCACGATTCGCGGTCGCACACACGCGAGAGTTGCGGATACGTAACCGCGTATTTGATATACTTCTGTTATACACAGATGTGTGAGCACTTCTTTCTTTTTATTTTTCTTACAAAGCCACGGAGAGGGTGAGAGGCCGTACAACATCGCGCTCGCACGGCATGTAAATCCCTTCATTATCGCCGTATTTTTCATCTTCGCTTTTGCTTCGGGTGTTTATGCGAATTCGTACGCCCGTGCGCATACTGAGCGCGAGTAGTAAATATACACGCACGTACAATCGCGCGTATGTGCACGTGCGCAGTGGAACGAATTTACGTTATGTGTGTCTTGAAATTTGCACAACTTCCGATTGCCAATCCACGCGATCTCTCAGAAAACAAAGACTCCGCCTTTTTTTTTTCGTCTTCCTGCGCCTCTCCTCTATGAGCGCGGAAAACGAGAACACGGTTTCCACACATATACGTGCCATCAAATTGCTCGCGGCGATGCGCACAAACGCATAAGATCTTTCCTTTAGATTTCCAGTGAATTTATCTCTTCAACAATTTTCTCCTTGAACGTGCGCGTTTCTCTTCTCGGGGAAAATAAAAATTGCGTGTAAATTAAATCGCGTATATAAATTATAGTCACATATATTACTCAATCGATAATACACACACCGTCTGTTAATGATGACACGTCGCAAACATCCTGGAAATTACGTCCTTGCGCGTGAATATTTATGTTTAACGCCCGATGATTTTTATGAAAAGAATTAAATAATTGCGCGCTATTTAACCATTTAATTTTTTAACAAAATCAATCTTTCATTTTTTTGGTTGAGGTAACTGTTTCCCAACGACCGGACGCGTGCTACTGGTTGAATATTGAGATTAAGAAAATAATTACAACCAAGTGTTTTATACGCATGTGTATGCAAAGTTAAAAACTAAAATATTCGAGAGTTAAAAACTAATATTGAAGAACATCTTGAAAAATAGTTAAAACATTGAGGTTTTAGCACAATAGAGCAGAATAGACAAAATATTAGGAATAGGAATAAATATTAAGTGAGAAATTTGAGTTATTTCTTTACAAAACAAGAAAATAGAATAAATGCATTATAAATTAAATTAAAGAATCTGGAATAATTAATCTATTCTGTTCTCAATGTAACATTGTTTCAAACTCCTTTTCCAAATATTTATTCCTATTCCTAATATTTTGTCTATATTGCGCTTCAAGGCCTTACGCCTAAATATTTGCGTATCCTAATAAATATGTTTTTCTTGACTAAATTTTCCGGACATTTATCTTATCACACGCTCGAAAGTAAGGTAGAAAAAAATTTCTAAATGTATCTAACACGTAGGTGTATTTAGAATTAAAATAAAAATGGTTTCAAATCTTATCTCAGTCAAGCCGACAAGATTGTATCTCGAACAATCGAATTGCAATAAAGCTACTACGTAAGCTTCCAATTATAAAGAGGTCATAACACACGAAGAAATTATTGTACCTCGCGCGATATATGTAGGTAGGTATATATACGTACATACATACGCTCGTCGAGAAACGTGGAGATTAAGAGTTGGTTTTTTTTCTTCTATTGTAGTCGGAAGATAAGTAAGTTTTGTGCGATATCAGCAACTTATATAAATAGTGCGCGATTGTGCGTGCAATATATGCGTGATCGAGATGTGACGGATAGTCTTTTATAGTACGACGATTTGTATCGCGAGTTGTTGGCACAAATGTAATGGAGCTATCCGACAAGTATGGACAATTTTACTTTCGCTATGCACGCGCACACATACAAATATTGCTTTTCTCATTCTAATGAATGTTTGTGCTTTCCTCGTGCGTTGAGACTACAATCGGCAGGCTAGACGTCTTTTTTTCAAAAACTAGTTTAGGTATAAATACCGTCTCGAGAAGAATGGAATATGTACACGTCAACGATTGACGTCGTCGAAAGAATGTACAAAAAAGAAATAAGCGATACGTGACGCGGCTCCGTCTTGTGTATATGTAAATTTACACGAAGCGGCTGTCGCGCAATCGCAAACACGCGCGCAAGCACGTTGACACATATTTGGATAATCGATTTGGCATTAAATTATATCTCTCGAGAAAATTTAAAGCCGCGAGAAGTTATCGAAAGTAGTTCGATGCTTGTGGAATGGCAACGACCTTGCCATCTTGGCGAGTGTTCTCGTCTATGGCTCTGCGTATTGCTGTCACAGAGTGGCTGTTTTTTCAATTCGCGTGCAAGAATAAAAGTGTGTTAGAACAAGTCGTTAAAAGACTAAAAAAACAATTAATTGTGACATTTTCATTTACATATTTTATAATTATAAAATTTTTATAAATTTACTCTATTTTTTTTGTTCGACTGAAATTCTAGCAAAATTTTAATTTTATTTAACAATTTATAGCGCAATTCCTCAAATTCTATTGCATTGTTGTGTCGCGAACGACAAACGAGAATTATATTTATATATTTGTGTTTTGTTTTTCCTCATTGTTTTTCCTTTTCGTGTGCGATTGCGTTTAAACGTTATATTTAACCTGCAACGTGTTCCGGACATTTTTATCGATGGATGTCATGCACGCTTCTTCGCGGATGACCTCCAAGATTATGATATATGTATTCAATGCTGCGAGGCATCTATTGTGTGAATGATGAAACTAGCACATATGGTTCCAAGTCACGATTGGATTGTACCCTCAAGAAGTTCATGATCGCGAAGCTTTCTCTTGCGACATCTCGACTCGTATATACAACACGCTGTATAATCGAGGAACTCGATTTATATAGTTTTAACACGGAGAATACGATTTTAATTATTATTCCATAAAATACAAAACGTAATTAATACCTAATTTAAAAATTAAAAAAAACAACCCAAACATTAATCTCAAAGTCGGAGGAATTAAATTTCTTCGAAGAAACACGAGAGAGGCGTCGAGTTACCTCGAGGGACTCGATTTATACAGTGTTAACACGAGAACATATTTAATATGTTCAGTAACATGCAGAACGTGCGATATTTGATATTTAAAGAAAAAAACCGAAACATTAATGTCCAAATCTGAAAAATTAACATGTTTTTTTTTTTGTATTTAATTTACACAATTCGAAAATCACTTATCTCTCTCCGGGGAGGAGGAGGAGGACGAAAATTAAAATTTCTTTCTCGAGAGAATTACCGCGATAAAATTTTTCGACAAAGTAGGTCACAGACGAGAGACGACATATCGTCGTGTCGAATTATTCAATTAGCGCGCCGCGCGACGTACCGACAATCATAACGAGCCGCGCGCTCGCTCGTAAGTATAAAACCAGCATTGATTTTAATACGACGCACACGTAGCACTCGAATCTCACGTGTCGTACATTCGCGCGTTATTCGCCGTGTACGGAATGCAAGTTAACCTCGGGCGTGATCTTCGACGCGCGAATGAATATCGCGCGTGGATGAATTTGCGCGGTAGCGCGACCCTTAGCGAGACGAGAAATTACGCGTAGATGCAACTTGCACATTATAGAAGCGCGCAGGTGATGATGACACTCGGCGCGTAATCTCTTTCTCTCCCTCTCTCTCTTGAGTTCCCTTTGCTCGCTCGATCGTGAAAAAAAGGAAAACAAGAAAAATACGTCGGCGACATTGCAAGGTTGGCGTCGAGTTTGTGCAATTCCGCGATGATGCAAGCCGGAGAGGCCGCGACTCATAAACGCGGAATCGCTGTTTTTTTTTCTTACTTGACTCAGGATGAAAACGAAGATCTTCTCCATGATTTAGCATTTATCCATAATGACAAAACGTTTGATTTGTTACGCGTGATTTAAAAATATTCTTCAAGTTTTTTGAACGTTAGCGCTCGAGAGACCAATCATTTGAGAGATCAACATATTTTAAAGTTATGTAAACACGACAATGTATGAATGCTTCAATATCTCATGCGTTATTAATACCGTCCATTGTAATCCCATTGTATTAATTGCGATATTATAATACGTACAAGTGTGTGCGCGCACGCGCATACGATTGTTTGTCGCAATTTATTCACAGTCGGAACTAACAAGTCGCGTATATATATATAAAATACATACACACGTGCGTATCGCGGTGCTTATGAAAGACATGATTGCGATGCGCAAGGTGAACCAGCTATTTTCTGTTTTTCCGTTTGTAAGTTTTTTTTTTTTATACGCACCTGCCTCCGCATCAACGACGCGTTATAATCGGAGTGCAAGTGGAACGAGCGTGGAACAATGCCTGATGAGGTTTAGAAAAAAACTCCCCATCGTATTATAACGTTTTATAAAGAATGAATGTTCATTGAAGTTTTGTAATTGCAAAATATTTTTTAATTTGACTCTCAGTTCGTAAGTCAAGTAATAAACGTACTTTATTCTTATTAATTATTCAAATCAAATTTGATAACGTGTAATAAAATTTTTCTTCTTGAAATCTCGCGTGAATCTTCTTCACGAGGCGAAGAGATTAAATTATTTTGCGTCGTCCTGCGACTTCTATCCGAACGATCGAAATTCGTTCGGTCTCTCAAACGCATTTTCATATAAGGATCTTTGTGTATTACATATGTGCATCCTGATCTCGATTTACGTAATATTGCCGGCGGTTGCATTCAAGGAATGCATCGTTGCGCTCTGCGTGCTCGAATTGCACATTACACCGCGAATATATTATCCGCACTGGCGAAGCGGACACTCTGTACGTACAATATAATAACTCGCGTAATAATAATAATAATAATAATAATAATAATAATAATAATATTCGCGAGTATCGGTGAAAATATATATTGTTACTTTTTACTCTCGCGAGTAAAATTCAGCGAGTTGTTCTTCGTGAGCATTGTCTCTTTTTACGTTATTGCATCTTGTGTGTTTATTACACAGTTTTTTTTTAATCGCCTCGTTACACGGACGACAATAACGACAGCAAAAAGACGGTTTTTTTTTGTTTTGTTTTCTAAATCTTTTGATGACTTTTCTTAACCGCCGTATTTGACTCTCACAGAGTAAGAGTCACACTAAGGTAAATAATGTGTCTGGACATGTGTCAATGACCATTTATTGAAGAAATAATTATTGGATATATGACCGGTAATCATGGCAATTTCCAATTTAAGTATTTAAATATTTTTCTAAGACGTATTCTGAATTACTAGTTTTTTATTTTACATTAAAAATATTTAGCTAATTAGTTCTTTAATAAATGTTCGATTGTTGGGACATTTGACTTTTACGCAAGTGTACGTACACGCGTATTGAATTGTTGCCGCGCGTGCGGCAACAATTTGGCAATTACCGCGCGTGAATGGCTTTTCTTATCGGAAGTAAAATTGATCCCATCGCATGTCTCGCTTTCTCCAATTATTGCTCGCCACTCTCATTCGTGCTTCACAGCACACGGTAATCGATAGTCCAGATAGAAACATGTAAGACGAAATTGAATTGTATAAAAATTATAGACATATATATAAAATTATAGGCATATATAAATATATATTTCATACATATATATGTATATATGTATATATAAATATTGTACATATTTCTTATTTCTGTTGATTATTCTGAAATTCTTTTTATGCGGCATTATATACCCAACCGCGAATCTGAAATCCTTCGCGAAGATTGATGTCGGGGAATTGATCTCGCTCGCCGCGCGAATAATTTTTTTCTTACGTAATTGTGGCAAATGGAGAAATGCACGCTCAAACATATATAGGTGCAGACCGCGTCGCTCGTAATTTACGTTGAAAGTTAATTTATAATTTTACACGGCTTCATCTGCCGTGCGACTTTTTGTCACGAATATACGCTTCGGCTTTCTTCACACGGAACTGTTTTTTTGTTTTTGAGAAATTGTCGTTGAATTACTCGCGCGCGATAAGTACGTATAATGGGAGTATTTATTTTGTAGAATTTTCAACGAGATTAATCAGAATTTTTTACAATTGTTTTTTTTTTTTTTTTTTTTTTTTTTTTTTTTTTTTTTTTTTTTTTTTTTTTACATCCTTTCTGCGCGACTATACTACTCGGACGGTAAAACGTATGGTCGAATAGTAGATTATCCTTCGCGTGGCATGTGCGGAACACCGCCACTTCGTATAGTAGTGACGAGCAATAGAAGCAAAAGCAGATTAGAGAGCAACGCAGGCAAGAATAAAGTGGAACAAGAAACGAGGGGGTTGCGAGGGGCACAGAGGCGCTCTAGTGGTATCTCGAGTTTTTTGTTGTCCCACAACTCCTTCGAGCTCGAGATTATCCTCGCGAGCTCTCTTTTTCTTTTTTTTTTCTCCGCCGCTTCTTCTTCTCTCTGGTTCGGCTCGCTAATAAATCCTATCCGGAGATATTTCTTCCTTCTTTACTACGTCTTAAAACTCGCCTCAAAATTAAATACTATTTACACTCGTAAAACATTTTCTTCGCTTTCTTTGTACGCGTTTCTTGTAGTTTAGAGTCGACTGTTTCTTGAAATTACTTTGTTCCTATTTTTTTTTTAATACTTTTCAAATTTAGTTCTTTTTGATCGATAAAACATAATCGCACTCATTATCGGAGTCTTTCTTTGTTGTAATATTTTTTTTTGTTTTTGTTTTAATATCCTTTTCATTCTTCCTCGACCATTATATACGTTATCTGGTCAAGAATATGCGTGTGAAACCTACACACTAGAGTTCTCTCGGTGCCCCTTCTCCTTCTCGTGCTTCCCCTCTTCTCCCTATTTCTTTCCCTCATTCCTCAGGTTCTGAGGAGGTCGTGACCAAGGCCACTGCGGCCATTGCCTCTCCGAGTCTGATCCCGTAGTATCACATGTGTGTTCACTTAGGCAGGGTTGATGAAACAGGAGAGAGGAGAGAGGGGGAGGAATCGGGTACAAATCATCGGAACTTGACAATCCGGAAGACAAAATGTCATTATATTATATATTCTTTTAAACAATACAATTTCAATATGTTATATGTGCATTTTGTTTGGATATTTTATTTTTTATAATTTATTTCAGATAGTGTCTTTATGTCTCGCGTTTTGTTTCCTATGACGTAATTATATCTCTTTATAAAATATGGGTTGAGAGAAAATTAAAATCAATTTTTAGCGTGACTCAGGAGTTTGTGATCTCGACACTCCTTTCTCTCTTTCTCTGGCACCTGCACATTCTCTATGCTACGCATTACTTATATATTCGATGCAAAAATTACCTCGCGGAATGTAATCCGCGCATTCGGTATTTTGCGGAAAACAAATTCGACCAATTATCCTTTTATCCGGTCCCAATGAAAATGTTACTGAAATTACTGAATTTCTCAGTAATAATTATTTACGAAAACTCGCGCGATACATATGTAAATGTGTGTGTGTGTGTGTGTGCATGTTAAAACACATTAAAACTTCTAAAATGCGTCTCGCACATGCGCGAATATATTTTATCATTTGTAATCGTCCGCTTCGTTCGTAATAGACCGCTAGTGTAAACAGCGAATTATGCGCTAAATAGCAACGAGTAGAGAGCATGTTCCGCATGTATCGCTGAATGCAAAATTGTTCACACTTGAGACAGCGGAATAAGAAAAAAGACTTGTAGGCGAGAAACACGCTCGCGTATGGCACTCGCGCGCATTACGTAACGCGCAAATGAACGTTGCTCTCTTGAATAGATACATTAACGATGTGCAACTGTCTCGTGTGTGTGTGTGTGTG
>QVOB01024087.1:0-11733 GCA_014839585.1 Pseudomyrmex concolor
ATTACTTTTTAACGGAGAAATACTAGAAGAATTAATGATACGATCTTTCATTATTTATATGTTGAAAAAATATATATTTAATTTATTTGTAAAAAGTTTGTTTTTTCTTTCAAATTTTAATTATTAGTGTCACTCTGCGTGTATATAAATTTAATGAAGTTGTGACGCACATTCGCATTTTAATGAAGTTGTGACGCACATTCGCATTTTGTAAATCTCGAAAATTACTTAATATTTAACATTATTTAACATTTGAAAGTTTGTACGAGCTATTGATATTCATGTCACTTGAAACTTAGACTGTGCTAAGTTTACTGGCTCTTAGCCAGTAAAGTGAATTTCTAGAGTAGAAAATTTCTAGTTTTCTTCTGAAGCTTATTTTAACGGTATAGCGTCGTAGAGATTGATTCCGGAAAAAAGTAAAACAAAACGAACATTTAGAAGGAAGTGAGATAAAACTAAAAGTACGAAATTATCTTCGAAGATTCACAGCAAACAAAGTTAAAACAGTAAAAGATTAGTAAAAGGCAAATACGCAAAATGTTATCTCATTCATTATGCATCCTTTTATTTTATCATGTATCTTTTTTTTTACTTTGTAGTGTTTTTGTTGTTTTACATAGTAATAAGATAATTTTATTTTGATTAATGTGACTGTCAGGTACTCTGATACGAAAGTGAAAATAGATCGAACAAAAACTAAGAAAGCTATAAGTATTGGCTGATTAAATGATCGGTTATGGAATACGAAATACTTGTATGAAAACAGTGAAAACAGTGAGAAGAGAGAATACAGTTTTTGAGTTTCCAAAGAGTATATTAATACCGTGTAATTGTTATAAACTTTCTAATATAAATCTTAAGTTGTTGCAATAGAAATTTTGTTCTTTATATAAATATATATATATAATATTATATAATTATATGTTATTAAATTGGATAATATATTAATATTAAAAATAAGTTCATTGTTAACAATCATTTTTGTTTGCCCTACAAGTCTTTGTGTCTTCTTATTATTTTTGCATTTGAGATTGTATTTAAGAAACGTGTTTTTTCATCATTCTTATATTTCTTGTTATAATTTTTTTCAGAATTAAACAATAAAAAATTACTTAGGAAAATAAATTTAAAAAACATGGACATTGGAAGCGTCTTAAAAGGAAGTTTGACTACCGGAGGATTGTCATGGTTTGTACCAGCCCTTGCTGCGTTGCTTGCTTATTTCCACTATGAGGTTCTAGATAATGAAGCCCCGCCAATTAACGTACTATCGGAAGCACTATTACCGTCGTACGATTTCATTGTAATAGGCGGCGGATCGGCAGGTTTATTTTTCCTGAGTTTTTTTAGTTTCTTTTTTATAATATTTTGAATGTTTCTAAAAACTATTTATTATTTCTTTGATCAGGAGCTGTAGTGGCAAGTCGTTTGTCCGAGATCGAAAACTGGAACGTATTGTTACTAGAAGCGGGAGGTGATGAAACAGAGCTTACGGATGTGCCTCTGCTCGCAGGATTTTTACAATTGAGTCAACTTGATTGGAAATATCGAACAGAGCCGCAGGGTGACGCCTGTCTAGGTAATTTTCACTGCTTTTGCGGCATATAAACCTTTGAAAAGTTAGCCGTTCTTGAAATAATAACATAATCAAGAATCTTTACTCCGCTCAATCCCAGGTGTCATGTTTGCGTTTGTTGCCTTTTCTTTAACATCAAAAAGCATCGCTTTTTTTTCTTACATTCTTGAATTAAATTCTTTGCAGCAATGGAGAACGGGCGTTGCAGGTGGCCGAGAGGCAAAGTCATTGGGGGAAGCTCTGTTCTCAACTACATGTTGTATTTGCGTGGGAACAAGCACGACTATAATATTTGGGAAGAACAAGGAAATATTGGATGGGGCTGGCGTGACGTTCTTCCTTACTTCAAAAAATCGGAAGACAACAAAAATCTGTATCTGCTTCGCACTCCTTATCACGCGAGCGGCGGGCTTCTCACTGTTCAGGAAGCGCCTTGGCACACTCCTCTGGCGATGGCTTTCGTTCAAGCCGGCCAAGAAATGGGTTACGAAAATCGAGATATTAACGGTGCGATGCAAACAGGTTTCATGATTGCTCAGGGTACTATTCGGCGTGGCAGTCGTTGTTCGAGCGCAAAAGCCTTCCTCAGGCCGATCAGACTCAGAAAGAATCTTCACGTGGCAATGCACGCGCACGTCACCAAGGTACTGGTGCATCCGCAATCGAAGCGCGCTTACGGCGCGGAATTCATCAGAGACGGCAAGGTGTTTCGAATTCGAGCGAAAAGAGAGGTGATTCTGTCTGCGGGCGCGGTAAATTCGCCTCAGCTTCTCATGCTATCTGGCATCGGACCGAAAGAACATTTGCGAGAAGTGGGAATACCCGTAATTCAGGACTTGAAGGTCGGCCACAATCTACAGGATCATATTGCTTTGGGTGTGTAAGTCAGAATCGAAAAGAGAAAGCGATTTCGCAGAAATTAGTTACCATGTGAACACACAGGTTTATTTCTCATTCGTTCACTTCGCGTCTCGTTCAATTTGAATAAATAATCCAATTTAAGTCATTTTTTCTTTTTACAATTTAAGCTTCTCTCACAGGTGGTCTCACTTTCATGGTCAATCGAGAGATCTCCATGGTGGAGAAACGGCTTCAAGACAACGTTAAAGCACTGATGCAATATTCGGTGTTCAGCGACGGACCTTTGACCGTGCTCGGTGGCGTTGAAGGTGTTGCTTTCGTCAACACGAAATACGCAAACGCCTCGATGGACTTTCCCGATATCGAGCTGCACTTCATATCCGGCTCCACCAATTCCGATGGCGGCAGGCAATTGAGAAAAATACACGGTTTAACGAAAGAGTTCTACGACGTCGTGTACGGACCGATCAGTAACAACGACACGTGGAGCGTACTTCCCATGCTGCTACGACCGAAGAGCCGGGGCTTCATCAAACTTCGTAGCAAAAATCCGCTAGATCATCCTCTAATTTATCCAAATTATTTCAAGGAACCGCAAGACATGGCCACGTTAATCGAGGGAGTGAAAATCAGCGTGGCTCTTTCTAGAACCAACGCTTTTAAGCGATTCGGCAGCGAATTGAATCCGTATCCATTCCCACAATGTAAAAAAATACCTCTGTACACGGACAAATATTGGGAATGCATGATCAGAACATATAGCGCCACTGTTTACCATCCCGTGGGAACCGCCAAAATGGGTCCTTTTTGGGATCCCGACGCTGTCGTTGATCCGACGCTTAAGGTGTACGGCATTGCTGGTCTGCGCGTCATCGATGCGTCGATCATTCCAAATCTCGTAAGCGGAAATACAAACGCACCGACGATTATGATTGCCGAAAAAAGCAGCGATGAGATAAAAAAATATTGGTTAACGATGAATTTGTCTGAAAATTTAATGTGAATAACACAAATAAATTGCAAACTTTTCGTCTCTAAACCATATATTATAATAATTGGATCTAATTAAGAAGAGTATATATATCTAGACGGACAACAGAATAATGTTGCGAACTTAATGAGTATTATTTATTATATTTAAAATGTAATTTATCATTATTATGACTAAATGGACTCTAATAAGCAATGCAGTGTCATCCTATATCGCTTTGAGTAAATTACGCCTTAAGATTAAAAAAAAAAAAGATGTTTGTATATATTTCTTTTAAGATGTTTGTTGTATTTTTGATATATTAAAACATTTAAGTTTTTAAAAACACGATTGGAAAACTTCTTGATAGCTAAAGAAGCATACTACATAAATATCTCAATATTTTAGTTTTTATGGGTTGACACTGTATTGGTTATTCAAATATGATTCTAAATAATAAAACCGAAACGTTCCAAAGGCAATAAATACTCATTAATTTCGTACCATTTTGCGTTTTGCTTGTCACAACTCACGATATGTATACGAGTATATACCTATACCTATAGGTATATACGAGTATATACCTATACTTTTTTTATCTTAGATATTACATAATATATAAGAAATCTGCAGTTCAACTACGAATTCCTGAGAAAATTCTGTATATTGTATTTCTGTATTTATATGTGTATATATATATATAATATGTATGTATGTATGTGTGTATATTTATTTAATAAAAGCGAACTGAACATTTACCAAAGTAATCACATTATGCATTAAAATTAATGTATCAGATTAAATACATATGTTACGTCTAATCAACTTTTATTTTCAAGATTCAAATTTTATTTTGATGTGACTTTAAATTTTTGGCTGACAGACAACCTAAAAAATTAAATATCTCACTTCTACACGGTATAATTAGCTTAGAGCTAAGTTCCATAATCACATTTATGTAAACATTCATTCTTATTTATTACTTTCCTGTCTTTTGTAAATTATACGTCTTATATGTGTGTCTTTCGTAAATTATGCGCATGTTGATTTCGCTTGATTAATGGCATAGAATTCCCGTTTTATAAGGAGAACAAGCACAATTTTATCATTGTTCGAAAACGTTAAACTGTTGCTGCTTAGAAGAATAGTGAACAGTGGAATAAAACCATCAATTTACAACATATATACAAGTTCAAAATATACGTGTGTCGTGTTTTGGCGTTTCTTACGTAACTTCAAGGACGAAAATATTCTATAAAAAATTTAAATAATTTGTGTATGTATAAAAAACTTTTACATATTTTTTTGAATTTTTTACCATACCGAAGCCATACCGAGTGCTATGATGTTTGCTAGGATAAAAAAAAAAGCTGTAGATATTTAAATAAACATGTTTTGATTTGTCAAATTTCTTGCTGAAGATGTTATAATAGTTTGATGTGAGAAAGTAGTGACGTTTTTAACGACAAAACGATTATTGTTAATGTTATTGTGCACACAGGAAAGAAAGTAATTTTCTCTCGCGCATTATCTTTCATCTATTGATTTCAATATTCTTCAATTTGAATTTTGCTAAATATATTTACATCTTTTAATTTTTTCAATAACAGCCTTCAAACAACATTTTGCTGTGCTGGAAATCGGCTGTTCTCTAATAAAAAATTTGTATTAACATTTCGAGTCTGTCAAAAGCATTGTTGCCTCTTTTTCGCGACGCTGATTGGTCGTAGATTCTTTTTATCGCAATTCTGATAATATTAAAAAATATGTGATTATATGTGTTATATAACACGCAAACCAAAGGCTTGCTAGAATAGCGAGAAGATTAATTATGATATGTCAGCAAGAAAAAAAAATGCTACGCTTATTGATCATACCATAGTAAATACCTTTCTTCTGTATATGGTTCACGGCGCGTTTTCAATATTTAAATAACAGTAAAACATTACTTGTCGACAAGTTCAAGGCCGATTGTGAATAGAGATACGTAATCCTCGCGAATAAATGTTTTAAACGACAATAATTTCGAGAACCGTCATTTTATCATATTATACATTAAATTGTATGACATTACAAATTTAAAATAAAATTTATAAAAGTTTATTCATATTTACGCAACACAGAAAAGTATATACATTTTAGAAAAAGTCTTGATGTAAAGATGAATATACATACAATTTTATTTTTTTTAACTGTATATAAATTAATTAAATAATGAAAAAAATAAGCGTCATAAGATGTTTTTTTTAGTTATCTCTATGACTTAGAATTCAGTGACCGACTTTTTAATTTACATATGACAAAAACAAAAAGGTAAAACTATCTTGATACGTGCGTACTGTTTTTTTTTACCGTATAAATAATTATCCCGTACTAAATACATGTCACAATCGTACATGATAGTTGCGTAATTATAATGGTTAACTACATACGTATAATGTTGAAACAACATTATTGTATATATTATGTAGTTGTATCGTGATTTTTAAACTATTGTAATTTAAAAAACGTAATGAAATAAATAAATTTAAAGATGTGTCACTCGATTAGGGACATCATGTAGACAAAACAGCTCAAGTATGTTCTTATCTCTTAGAGCACAGTTTTATCTCTCGAATTAAATTTGAATAAGAAATTTTAAATCAATACAACACGTCCTTTCTTTTGACGTTATCAATCCGAAAAGACACGCGTTTTAAGGAAGTTCTAAGCAAGTGATTTTCTACTTTTATATATTCATACTTTCAAGCATCTCGTAACTTTTTGTACCGTAGTGAACTTATTAATAATATATATGTTTTAGTTAAGTATAAAAATAATAGAAGTATTTCTTTTTTCAACAGTATAATTTATCATACAGAAATTGTAAACCAAGAACCATGATCCATTCAATCAAAACACTATATATGATAGTGCCCATGTTTCTGAATATTTTCTTTTTATCATTGGATGTTCTCATTCATAATATACGTCCGGACATTGTGGACAAGGAACATCGTGTACAATCAATATCGATTCAAGAACTATTGCCTGAATATGATTACGTGATAATTGGTGGCGGATCGGCTGGTGCTGTCGTAGCTAATAGATTGTCAGAGAATAAAAATCGCACTGTGCTCCTGCTTGAAGCCGGAAGTGACGAAAATGTAATAACTGACTTGCCTATAGCAATTTCGTTTCAAAACGAATCTTTGGATTGGGGATTCAAAACAGAACCATCGTCTAATTACTGCCTAGGAATGAAGAATCATCAATGTGCATGGCAACGTGGAAAGGTAGGTTTTTAACCTATTTATAATATATAAATATAAAGATAAAGAACCAGGTATATATATTTTTTTATCCATAAATGTGACAACTCATAAATTTCTAATTGCGGCGACGATACATGTCTTCCTAATACGTGTCAAAGGTTTTAGGTGGTTGCAGCGTGTTAAATGCAATGATTTATATTCGTGGTAATAAAAAAGATTACGATTCCTGGGCCGATCTCGGTAATGAGGGATGGGATTACAAAAACGTCCTACCGTATTTCAAAAAATCTGAAGATGTGAGAGCCAAAGAACTCTTCAATTCGCCGTATCATCAGACGGGCGGCTACCTGACGGTAGAACAGTTTAACTACGTCCCGCCTATTGTCGATTACATCATGCAATCGGCTAACGAGCTGAAATACAATGTGAATGATCCAAATGGCGAAAATCAAACTGGTTTTTCATATGCTTATGGTACTTTAAGAGATGGACTGCGATGTAGCACTGCTAAAGCATTTATTCGATCTGTCGCGAAAAGAGAAAATCTACACGTTAGCTTGGAAACGATTGTAGAAAAAATATTAGTAAAAACAGGTTGGTGAAAATTATTACTGCGTTCTCTCTCTCTCTCTCTTTCTTTCTCTCTCAAACTACTATAAATTAATAAATACTAGATATCGCAATGTATCAAGCAATATAAACAATCGAATTGTTGGTAGATAACATGTCAAAAGAAGCACAAGGAGTAGTATTTCGTAAAGGTGAAAACCAATTCACAATAAGAGCAAAACGCGAAATAATTTTGTCCGCGGGTTCGATAAAATCGCCGCATCTGCTGCTACTATCGGGAATAGGACCAAGAGAACATCTCGAGGAGATGATGATACCTGTGATACATCACGCTCCAGGTGTAGGAAAGAATCTTCAAGATCACGTGGGAATGGCCGGAATATCGTTGATTATTGATCCTCCTCATAATATTAAAGATCGCGATAATATCACTGTTAAAATGTCTAACATCATATCATTGGATACCGTTACTGAAATGCTACGAAATAATTCTGGTCCGATGTTCACGTCTATCGTGAGTGCGGGAAATGCGTTCATTAACACGAAGTAAGCGAAACTTATTTGATTCTTTAAAAGCCTACTTATTATACTCATTTATTATAATTTTATCTTGTAGATATTTAAATAAGACGAATGATTCTCCAGACATACAAGTGATATTTTCGTCTTTTTCGGATTATGGATTTTTGTCGGGATTGATTTATGAAGTTAAACCAGAAATAATAAGTAGCCTGTATTGGAATATGACAGGAAACGTTCAATCATTCGGAGCTTTTCCGTTGCTTCTGAGACCGCTAAGTAGAGGTTTCGTCCAACTCAAATCTGCGAATCCAGATGAAGCTCCTGCCATCGTTCCGAATTATTTCAATGATCTTCACGATCTTCAAGTTTTGGTATATGTTACATAAATTATGTTTTTATTAGAACCTCTTTGATTGTGTTTGTGTTTTTTTTTTTTTTTTTTTTTTAATATTTTAAGAAATACTTTTAACTAGAAATTATGTTTTAGACTGAGAGTATAAGATTCATGGAAAAGCTGATTAACTCCAGAGTAATGCAGAGATTGAATGCACGGCTGAATCCGAATAAAATGTCATCGTGCTCGCAGTTTGATGGTTTGTCAGACGAATACTGGGCTTGTTACGCGCGTCACTTTACTTCAACTATCTATCATCCTGTTGGAACTTGCAAAATGGGGCCGGTTAGCGATCCAAGCGCTGTTGTTGATGCTAGATTAAGGCTCCACGGAATTGCAAATTTACGAGTGATTGATGCATCGATTATGCCGCTCATAGTCTCTGGTAATACGAACGCACCAACGATTATGATTGGAGAAAAAGGCGCTGATATGATTAAGGAAGATTGGTCACAATTTGATTGACACTAAAGAATGTTTTCGTAAAAGAAACAAAAAACAAAATATGTTCATTTTTTTGTGTATTTTATTCTATTGTGTCTTTTATTCTATTGTGTTTATTTTTTAACTTGCATATGTCATATATGTAACTCGTGTTCGTATTTATTTAAAATCAGAATAAAAAACTACATTTATAAATGTAATTGCTGAGTCTTATACGTTGTTGTAATACTGCTTCTGTCCGATATACGTAAACGAGATTTGGAAAAATATATACATAAAGTGTAAAATGTTTTCTAATAGAATGCAAAATGTATTTACATAATTGTTTTTTTGTAAAACATTTTTACATAATTTGATGCTTAAATTAATAAAATTTATGATATCATGATCTACTCTTTTCTGTATACTATATTGAGTTCTAATTTTAAAATTTTATGTACAAGATCGCGAATATAGTGAGATAAATAATTTGCATCATTCTTGGTTAATTAAGTTGTTGTATGTAAATCTTTTTATATGAGTAAGTGTTAATTTAAATTTAACATATTGACGTAGAAAACTTATTTGTAATTTGTGGTTTATTATGGAATATTTAAGATTTATCCATTTTTTCAGCATTAATTTGGAACTGCCAAAATACGTTTCAATAGAAGTGAAGAAAGTATGTTGTTTACTTCTCAGAGAAGATTGTTGTTGCTCAGTGTTTGCTATCATACTTCCGAAATAATATAATTAAATAATATAATTATATTATTAATAATATAAATAATATAATTATTTATTAATATAATTGAAATAGAGATGTTCTCGGATTCCGTAAAAATTATCAAACTGAGTATAATAAGGCTGTGAGAATCTTTTAAAAGAATGACTTGAAGAAATGTAACAAATTAAGTTATATCCCAACAATATTAACATTATGCAAGACACGGAACTTTTTTCCTACCTACTAGTTTTGAAAAAATTAAATAATTGTACTCACTACTCGATAGATAGATACACGATGATTTATATTGTAAGCCAGAGTTTTTCGAATTTTCTCAGTTATGACGATTTTTTCTCACACAAACAACATCTTTGTGTTAAGAACGTCAATAATAGATTGACGAGATTAGTAGAGAAGATTTGAGTATAAGGTACGTTAATAATTGTAATTGCTTGCTTTTTGCGGAAATTGTAATACATTTATTCGCTTAATTATTTGCTTTTTGTGTAATATGTAATACATTTGAAAATTTATTTTAAACTGCCTAATATGTGTTCCCAGCATTCCACTGAAAATGACTAAAATAAACTAGTCGAAACGTTTGGATCAATTAATATTTGAAAAATTTACCGCATCCCAACCTGCACACGGTTCTCACAGCCCTATCATTATCCTCAATTTGATAATTCTTACGGTACTCGAGGACATCTCTATTTCAATTAAATTATTGTTAATGTCATTGTGCACATAGGAAACAAAGTAATTTTCTCTCACGCATTATCCTTCATTGATTCTGATATTTTTTTTTTTTTTATGTAGTCTTATTAACGTGCCCGTCAACCGTTAAAGAAATTTTTGCGAGCACAAACTTTGTCTTCCCCGTTAACTATTCATGTCCACTTCTATTACCTTGTGGGTATTTTCATTCTCACTCTTTATTCTTCACCATTCAGTGAAAAGAAACTGGTGTAAGTCCAAAAATTGTCCAAAAATAACTACTGCGTATCTACGCACGTCGGATCGTTACGGACGCCACGTTCGAAAATTTTTTTGATTCTGATATTCTTCAACTGAGGTTTGCTAAATGTATTTACATCATCTAATGACTTCATTAACAGCTTTTAGATACCTAGATCATTTTGCTATCGGTCAATCTCTAATAAAAAGTTTCTGTTAACATCTGTCGAGTCAACATCTTGAGTCTGTCCAAACACATTGGTGCCTCTTTTTCGTGACGCTGATTAGTCTTAAATTATTTTTATCGCATTTTTGACAGCTCGAGAACATGTGGTTATAATCATAGATATAACATCATCATCATCATCTTATACGTCTATGGTCATAATGTTGAAATAGCGTTATATACAGTTTCATCGTTTTAAAATATCGTAATTTAAATAACATACTGAAATAAATAAAATTATATTTCTGTTGAATGTTTTCTACTTTAAGCTAAAAATACTCATAACACATTATATGTTATCGGCAAAATTGTATATTTGCGTGACTCTCCTAACGAACAAGGTGTGACAAATATTTTGCTTTTCATATTTAACGTACTTGTTGTCTGTTGACGAGTCGAACAAGAAAGCATAGGTGACGATAAAACGTTTAATGCTGAGAAAAGAAAAAAGGTTTAGACACGTCAAAAGAGACACATGGAGTGTTTCGTAAAAATGAAAGACAATTCACAGTAAGAGCAAAACGCGAAATAATTTTATCCGCGGGTTCGATAAAATCGCCGCATCTGCTGCTACTATCGGGAATAGGACCAACAGATCATCTCGAGGAGATGAAAATACCTGTGATACATCACGCTACAGGTGGAAAAAATTTTCAAGATCATGGTGGGAATGGCTGGAATATCGCTGATTATTGATCCTCCCTATGTCGAGATAATATCACTGTAAAAATTTCTAACATGATATCATTGTACCGCTGAAATGCTACGAAATAATTAATATGGTCCGATTTTCACGAATGTCATGAATGGGGGATAATGCGTTTGTTAACACGAAGTAAGCGAAACTTATTTGATTACAGTGGAACCTTGGAATAGCGGATCGCGAAATAGCGGACTCATCCCTTCAGTCGCACAAAGTCTCTCCTTCGGAACATAAGAGGGGGCTTCTCGATCAGTGATGTGTAACTGTCAAAGCGGGCGGAACGCGCAGCGTTGTTGTTAGGTTACATTAGTCGTGTCGGTATACAAGTATTTTTTTTGTGTGTATTATTAATGTTTTGTGTGTATTATTAATATTTTAAAATTAATATTTCTTACATTATTAGTTTAATTAAAATTTGAAATAAAGATGTTCTTTAAAAAGTAGTTTAATAAGCTAACCTGTAATAAGTGCACATTAAAAAGTTTTTATTTTTTTTTAATAAAATAATTCTATATGTTAACACTTTCTATGTATATTTTTATTACAA
>QVOB01024088.1:0-34417 GCA_014839585.1 Pseudomyrmex concolor
TCTCTTTCTCTCTCTTTCTCTCTCTTTCTCTCTCTTTCTTTCTCGTTAACCGTCTCTCAGAAACTCTAATTTCTCTCGACCAAGCTCGTACGGGGAAAAAAATCGCATGATTTTTTGATGACGACAATCCAACTCGTCTCGCGATACGACGACATTATTTGCCGTTGGGAATTGACCGTTATGTAACAACGTGTAAAATCAAACAACAAACCCATCAACGAGGAGATAACTTCGGGGAGATAACGTCGTTGATGATCCGATATATGTAAGTACATATATCGTTTCCAAAGAAGAAGATTCCTCTCACGCAAAGTCCGCAGAGACTTTCGATATATTTCTTCGCGTTATACGTCACGCGCGTGTTGTTTCCTAAACGGCGTTGCGAAACGGCGGAAAAAAAAGAAAAAGTTAAAACGCCGGTGTTTCGCAAATAAACCGCACACAATATCGCATGTATGGCGTAATATCTAGATAAAATGTAAATCGCGCTTCCTGTTCCGCCGCGTGTACTTGGGATTTTGTTGTTCGAACACCCCCGCACAGTCACCCCCCGTTCTCGGGTTCGCATTTGTTTTCTTTTTCTTTGCGACAATTTTTTTTTTTTTTTATTACGTGTACTTGGACGTGCGTCGAACGCGTTAAACTCTCGAGACAAGAGTCTCGTTCGATTATTCGATATATAGTCTTTATTCAATTACGACTGATTCTATTTACGCGAGTGCAGGCAGGAGCGTGTCGCGTCCTTGTCGCTTATTATTTATCGGATTTAGACACGCGCGCGCGCGTGTTGTCCTCTTCGGTTTGTTACCGAATACGACCCGGAAAGCGAGCAACTTTTCTCGACTTCTCTTCCCAACTTACGCCAGTTATCCGGAATTCTCGCAATCTCGAAGTATTCTCCGACGTAAATTCCGGCGCGCAGTTGTAACTCGGCGCGCGTCGGCAAAAGACTCTCTGCAACATTCGTACTAACTTATTCTCGGGAGTTCGAGAGTTATCCTCTCGCGAGAGTTCTTTGGTGTGTGCAAACTCACTTCGGAGATGCACTCTCTCTCTCTCCTCTCTCTCTGTATTTTTTTTTCTTTCGGTTTTGTTATTTTGCAGCGAGAGAAACGCGAATTAGATTTGACACGCTCCTGCAGTTTGCGGTGGCTTCCGTGTAATTGGATTTTTCGCGGATTATACGCAACCGGCATCTTGAGACATCGCCGGAATATATCGTCGGCGATCAGTCAAGAGATGCGTTCTTGTAATTTAGTCGGGATCATAAATTTTATATCGCGCAATCGCGCGCATTTTGCGAACAACACACACACACACACACATGCGATTCGTTCGTGGAAAGAAAAAGATCCGGAGTTGAAAAACCTGCACAACGATTTCGCGGAAAAAGTTTCACTCTCTCCACTTTAATACCTTTTCCATGATTTAGAGGAATGGAATTTCCTTGAAAATCCCTCTTGTAGGACTTTCGTGATTAGACGTCGCGGTAAAATTTTAAGTTGAAATCCGGTTAAAATATATATATATATATATATATATATATATAGTGTACGCGTTGAAATTAACTGAAGAACAAAGTTTCGTCGTCTGTTTGCTTCTACCGAGCCCGAGTTCGCCGGAATCCTTTAATTTTCAGTGTTAAATAACCTCCATAATTAGTTTAAGTTCTCTCTCTCTCTCTCTCTCTTTCTTTTTTGCTCCCACGGGATAACAGTAATTCCAAATTTGCTAAAAGAAGACACTATTGGAGTTCGCAACGAAGTTTACCACGTTACGCGACATTTGCGACAATGAACAAAATTTTTAAAGAACCAATCGATTCCGCTTTCATCCCGCGCCCGCTCAAATCCGGATTATTTCGTTTTGCGCTCGTCGGGATTGAAAATTTCTCATCAGGGTGTGAAAAACTCGCGTACACAAACGCATTTGTGTTGCACACATTTTATAATTCATTCGTTTTAATCTCTCTTGTGTGTATTTTTTTTTTTTCACATCGTTTAAAGGTTAAAACTAAAAATAAAATATGACATTAAAGCGCAAATACCGCGCAACGGTACGGCTAATTGATGATTACTTCGGCGACACGCAAGATCCGTATTAGCGCAAAATCAGAGGAACAAGAATTGTGTAATCACGTGCGATCAATTTTTTTTCCAAGTTGAAAGAAAAAGTTGATCTTTACAGTCGTCATAATTACACGTGTGTGTTCGTCGAAAAGTTGAATAACGAAAATTCCGATAGATGGTGAGTCGCATACACATATCGTTTCGCGTTAATTGCTACGCAATTCTCGTCGAAACAGGAGGTGGAATAAAATATTCGACGTATATAACGCGCGCGCGTAAACTGTGGCAATACCAGTTTTGAAACATTGTTCGATAATGTGTGTACACACACACGCGCGCGCGCGTTATCCGTCGATCGCGTAATTCTCACGTAATTATCATGTATATAAAGCGGACAATATTCGTCGACAACGCATGTCGCGGACGCTCCGCGTGACGGGGGTTGTTACGACGTCAATTTCGCGAGCGACCCCGCGCGATTAATCCATCCGCGCCCTGGTCGAAGCAACAACCCAAACGACGACGATGATGACGATCGTTCCCGCGGGAGAGAACCGCACTCTCTGCGTCGTCGTTCGCTCTTCCGGGAGAGTTTACTGCCAGTTTTCTATTATACGACCACTTCCGCAATTGCGATTCGCGAGGCTCGCGTGTAAGTGGGCAATTTGCATTCGCGGCGGATATCATACGCGGAACGATGATGATCGTAGAAAATTTACGGCCGCCGATGAAAACGCGCGCGCGTATCGATTCGCGCGTCGGCAATAGATATATAAGCGCGTTACCGTCGCGACGACGCCTCTGAAAACGGCGCGCGATATCGTTCCAATGAACGAAACAATAGAGCGAGCCGGCCATTTGATACGCCAAGCCGCATTTCGCTTTAAAAACACGCGGGATTTATCGTCGCGAACATATACAACGATGGCGAAACGATGCGATTTATCCGCGTAGTGTGTGTATGTGTGTATGTGTGTGTGCGCGCGCGCGAGCGTCTTAAGAAACTACTCTCGCAACTGAGTTACAGTTAAACACTTCGTTAAAGGAGATCTTTGACAAAGTTTCCTCCGGCGGAGGGAAATTGCCGGTTAATTTAGCATTGTCATAACTGCTTGTATTATTTAAATGCGGAAACCTCCCGGAATATAAAGTTGGCAACTCCAATTTCGCGAGTACTTTGTCGAAATTGTTTTTCGTTTCAAGCCGATTTCGCGTACTACACATCTGCGATCGAGAACGCGATTTCGCCTCGGGCGAAAATTATTTCGGTCGGCCTCGGTTCGGTCTGGTTCTCGACCAGTTCTCTACGTAGTCAAACCGGCCGACGACGGTTTACATTCCGAGACGAAAAGTCCCGCCGATAATTGCTGCAGCTGCGCGCGCGAGTTCGTTTAAACGACGAAACTCTCTCTCTTTCTCTCTCCCCTAATGACCGCCGCTAATTGATATAAATGCGAGTCGGCGCGCCGATTACAGTGCGCAATCTTCCCACTTGGACGCGACGCACGTCTTCATTCTCTCCTGGCAATCCTTTGCCCGCGAGCCCGAAAGGGGTCTATAACAAACCGCGGTTGTTGGAGGAAAAGAGAGTGCTATTGAAAAATTCAATAACGAGACCGCAATTCCCCCGTCCGAAAAATAACGTTATTTAATTCTCGCCGCCAATTAAAAAAGTTCGCAGTTTGTCAGTGCGGTACAATTTGAACGCGCAAAACACGTCGCTGCGACGACGAAATAAAGTGGAAAATATTTAACCTTCTCTACCAACACGCGCGTAACTTTGAAGTCGCCGTACTGACATGGATATTTTTTCGGTCTAATTGCATTCTTATAATGTGACGTTTATACGCACACATCTTGTTCCGTCACTTCTCCTTTAATTATTTATTGTTTGTCAAAAACAATAAATATAAAATCTTTGAAAATTTTGTTGCGCTGCTACTTTCGTTACATAAATTTGTTTACACATACAAAACAAATTCAGGGTTAAGTTTTAAAATTGAAGAAAAAATGTTACATGCGAGATAACGCGAGTATCCGAAGAACAGATTTATTTAAATGTCCACAATTGACACGTGCTCTCGAAATCTCGACACATCTCGTCGGTGATTTGGGAAAAATTCCGCCGGGACGATCGCGCGTAATTTCTTATTACTTACAACCCCCGATTGCGTATATAGGGGAGGAGGGATGGTAAACCGCAATCGCTCGCACATGCGACGCACACGTTTGCGACCTTGAACCGGGCGCGATCCGCATACGGTGGCGCGCGGTGGTGGTTCGCGTTACGATACACACGTCGCGCACGTATGTGCAAATTTGGACGCGAGCCAATCGGTCGCGCGTGATTCCGAAGGGAAATTTTTGGCGCGTTTTTGCGCGGATTTTGCGTCGAACAATTCTGACACGAGCGAAGAGAAACGTGTGCAAGATTTGTTCGACAACAGGTGTCTCTCGCTCTCTTCGACCGAGTCGAGAGACACGTCCGTTGTCCCGCAGAAGAATCTGCTCGGTTGATGGATTTTAAAACGATTATTTCTCTTACTCTTTGGACAATTTGAGAATAAAATTGTCTAATTTTTGCGGTGACAAATGTACGGAAAGTTTTGTACGCATTGCATCAATTTATATCGCTCGCGATATTATTGCGCACAATTGCTATGAAATTCTTCGCAAACTCGTTGCGGAAACGGGCACGTATGTATATACGCGGGGTGGTTTACAATTTATTTTCTTTCTGGGTTTTTCGCGCTCGACGGCGCGGCGAAGTTTGATGCTCCCTTTAATTGAACAGATAACGCACGAGTAAAACTGCTGTCGTGGCTTTTCGCGTGTTTTTCCGCACGTCGTCGCCGCCACCGCGAAAGGAGAATCGAACGGTCGAGCGACTCCGCTCCTTTGTTCGGTCCTAAACGAATTTCATTGATCGCCGGGGGAATACACGCGGGAGTCTGCTGTAACATCGAGCGACCGCAGTCGGAACTGTCGACGTTGTTTATCGACAATACGCGCTTTCGCGCGAGCGAAGATAATCGTTTATCTTTCTCTACGGGTGCAGTCAGTGGTGAAAGTCACGCTCCGGCGCAGCTGCGGGCGGTCTATTCGTGGACTTTTATCACTGACTGTTGTATATTACCGGCGAGCTCCTGCGCGCATCGACGAGCCAAGGAAACGTAAGAATAAATTTCGACCTGTTTTCCGTACCTGCAGATAGTTTTTTTTTTTTTTTTTTATCTCAACTCGAATTTAGCTCTGACGACATCTCAGAGGTATAAAAAAAAAGTCATCGAAATTATTTAAGTGCTGACATTTTCAATTTTCACGCGCGATCGAAATCTGTGATTTTACGATTTTCTTGGACACTTGAATGCATCGCGAAATTCTCGGCCATCGTCTAGATTTTATTTATTTATTTATTTATTTTCTCAATTCACTTCTGTTCTCGTGTTTCAACGAACAGATTGAAACCGATCGAGAATCGCATTAGCTTTGTCGGCGTCGCGGGTTTTACGGCGGCTCCGCGCGATTCCATAATTCATAAGAGCCGAAGGAAGGGATCCGCGCGCGTTTCTTTTTCTTTATTCATCCCTTTGCGTCTCTCCCCTTCCTCAAAACTCCGGCCAACGACGTCGATGAATCGCGCCGGCTTTTCGCGTAATGGCGTGCGACCGGGAAATTCGCCCGAGTCAACAAGTGATACCTATCGATCCTTGTCACAGTCGGGAATCGTTTCCTCCATCATCTCCATTTTTTTTTTTTTTTCGTCCCCTAACGACGACTCGTGTTTTTTTTTTTTTTTTTTTTTTTTCGCGCGTGTCACGAAGAGAAACATGGCGTCGTGATCCCGCGATGATGATTATTCATAATAGAAAAAGTCCTTGCTTTTGTCTCTCGCGGCCATGAACGTAGCCGGCGGACAGGCGAGTTTGTTTTTCGCTCGCACATTTACAACCCCCGGGAGTTGGACATTCGGGAGAAAACCTGTGTAAACGATCTCGCAACACGGAAACAATCGCGTACTGTTTTTTGCGAACAAGTTTTAATATACGTGACATATCGTTTGTTTCAATTCACCAACATAATCTGAAATCTAGATCCGTCATCGGATGTAAAACAATCACGGCACTTTGTTACAGCGTGTAATAACAATGCTACTTATTTTGGGATCGCATGGACACCTCGCAGGCGCCAGAAATTATTTCGGAAGAAATAAATCAACGGATCATCGGCATTGATCGTTTTTTTTTGTTTTTTTTTTTTGTTTTTTTACTCTGAACTTTTTTACTCTGAACGCGGACTAATTTCGACAGTTTTTCGACAGTTCGCAATTCAAAGGTTCACTTTCGCGTCGAGCTAAAGGTCGGGGAAGAGAAAAGGGGAAGTGCTTGATGAACCATCGTCAGGGATAATAGCGAGGCCTGTTCGATAACGAGGTTTCCGTGCGCCGAAGACGGCCCGGTAATCGTCTTACTGTCTTTAACGACCTAGTAGAAAGCGTCCGCGAAACGTCTTTCGATAGTTGCTTGCACAATGGCCGTCTCCCGTACGGGAACAATCACGCGTTTTCTTGTGTGCTCACACACACACACACGCACGCGCGCGCGCGCGGATGTAAGAGTGAAAAATAAATCGCGGAAGGATTTAAAAACTTTTGTCGTTCGATTCGCGTTTTGTTGTATCTTAAAAAAAAAAAATAATAATTTATCTTTTCCCGGGGTTTTTGCAAGAGAATATTTGAATCGCGTAATTTCGTGTAAATAAGTTTCTCGCGCACATCGTGTAATCGCGAGAGCGTAGCGTTGCGCACAGCTACGCCGAGGTGTGGCTTCGAGGATCGATACTTGTGTATTTAGTTATCTTTCTCTCTCTCTCTGTCTTCTCTCTCTCTCTCTCTCTCTCTCTATCACTTTTGTCAGCTACTATTTGTTATCGTCGATCTTTTCCGTTATCGCTTGCATCAGCGCAAAAAACAAAAAAAAAAAAAAAAAAAACGTTTCGCGTCGCTTCTCGCGAATTGACCGATGGGGAAAGAGAGAGAAAATTTTCAGCGCCCAAGTTCTCGGGGGGAGGGAGTTTATCTCCGAAATTTTTTTCCTTTCTCCGTGCGCTCGAGATATTTTTCCCTTCTCGCCTCGTCGCGATGAAAATTCTCGTCAATAATATACCACGCCTTGTAGTGTAGTAGTATCCGATCTCCTTTTTTCCGATCACATTCTATTTGATCGAACGAGAGAGAGAAAAAGAGAGAGATGGATTCCGGTTCTCTCGCTTTTCTCGCGCACAGCTCGGAAGTCATTTGAAAAGGTTGCTCTCCAAGAGAGAGAGAGAGAGGACGGAAATACGCGTTTGATGAACTTTGATATGTACGCGACACATTTTTCGATTTCCGTCGTGCGAGATTTACTTGATATTTTTTTTTTTTTTTTTTTAAACGATCAAAGAGAATGTTACACACGCATCAGATCGGATGCGTGTTTATACGTCGATGGGATGTGAAAGAAGTGAGTGCGATATATTTCGCGCGCAAGAGAAAAGAATGTATTATCATTCAATCAGAACAGTTTATTGCGTGCGATAACCGTTTCGCTCGCAATTTTTCCTTCTTTCCGTCTCCCTTTCCCGACGGAAAAAAGGGCGGGGAGAAAGAACCTTTATCACAATCTTTTCTCATCGCCGATACCTTATTCTGATAATGCTCATTCTCATCTCCTTTTTCTCCCTGCTCTCATCCCCCGGTTTCCCTATCTCGAACTCTTCCGTTTGGATCTTATTGGATCGGGCGTGGATATCAAAGGGAAGAGAAGATGAGCCCAGTCTTCCATACATAGCTTTTTGATCCTTCCGTAGATGAAAGGCGCGCGCGACGTAAGTAAGCCGTGGCTCATCGGCTCGCGCGAGACGAGCCTTGGGAATTAAAATACACCGAAACCCACTCGTACATTTAATCTCCTTTTATGTTTTTTTTTTCCCAACAGCTCTCTCGTCGTCTTCTCGTCTTGCGATCGTGCGATAATATTTATTTACGATCTGTTCGTCAATTTCTATCGTCCACTGACGTAAACGGGGGATCTCGAATATTGGGGATCGAGGAATATCTCGCAATTCCTCGCAATCCACACACGTGTCCGAGAGAACAACCGATGGCGTTTTTTATCGATGCGGAAGTTGAAAAAGATTACTATCTCGGATGTGGGCGCGTCATTAAATTTTAAATTTTCTCCCGGGAGGCTGTTACGGCCGATGTGTGTCGGAAATACCGCGTTTTCGCTTGATTGGCGAGAGATTCTCGTCGGTGAAACGAGTTGTCGCTCGGCTAAAACGCGATATGTCACAAGGAAAAAGTTTCGATCTCATTACGGCGGCAACTCAGTTCGTTGATCGATCTCTCTCTCTCTCTCTCTCTCTCTCTCTCTCGCAGCAGAAGTATAGACGCATTGCGGACAGGTGAGACGAAATGAGCGAATTAAGAAGTTGAACAACGTCGAGGAGTAAGTCGCCGCGAAGACACACGGTCGGTTTCCGAGTCTCGCACATTGTATGAATAAGAGATAGCGAGTATTGTTTCTGTCACTTTTCCAAATTGAATAATCGAAGCGTTCGCAAGCTGAAACAATAAATCGCGGACTTGATTATTCGTAAAGATATCGTCGGAATTCGCGACGATATCTTTACAGGCGCGCGTCCTCCTTTCGCGCGGAAGAGGATTCGTAATTCCAAGAAGGAGTAGAAGTTGGGGGAGAAGCGTTTGCCTAAAACCAACTCGGCGGACCAACTTTCGTGACGAAGAAAACTCTCACGTTCATTAAGAAGCTTGAATAATCTTGACATTTGGACTCCGAACGCGCGCTTCCTGAAATGCAGGAGGAGCTTAAGTTTCGCGCAAAGGACTTCTCTTTCTCATTTTCTTTCTCTCTCTCTCTCTCTCTTTCTCTTTGTCGAGCGGGAATCGCTTCGTGTCGATTTCTCGCGAATGCAATCGTGTGACGACGCTCGGGATTCGGATTTCTTTTTGCGCGCGGTTAAAAAGCCAGAGCGTGTTTTCACTTGACTCTGATTAAACTCGATTCGCAGTTCGATTCCCGATCGGTTTCCCGTCGATCTTAATGAACGTTGGAATTTATTTATTTATTTATTTTTTTTATCTAACTTTTCGAGATTTAGTTGTTGCGCGCGTTTGACAACGAAATGACAAAAGTGTGTTGTAACGTACACGAGGATTCGCGACGCAAATAATTGCGTCAAAGGTGATGCTGTAACGTCTCTCGAATTACAGAAACAGATTTATTTTATTTGACGTCTTGTGTTGCGCGCGTAATTTTATTATTCCGCGATTTAAACGCACTTGCGACGCACGCGCTTGTTCTCGCCCACATTTTCTCTTTTTTTCTCTCTCGCATCGTTTGGTCTCACGAATGGCGCGATAAATCGAGCGCGATCATTAGGCTCGATGTCGCGCGGCCACTTGGCGCGAGCTAATTGGCGACAATTTGTTCTCTCTTCTCTCTCTCTCTCTCTCTCTCTCTTTCTCTCTCGAGATCGCGCTCGAGAGAGAGAGAGAGGGAAAAGGCGTCGCAGAAATTCGACGCGGCGACGAACGAGCGACGCAATCGTCTCGGATGGCAATAAAGATCGGCGCTCGCTTGCTCGCTCGCGAGTGGCACGTTCAAACGACACCATCTTCGCCGATGTACGAACGAGAGAGAGATCTCTTATACCGTTCCGTATGTAATATCGCCGCGTTTTCTCGGCAGTAACCGCCGAGAATGGCTCGGTCGTTAAAGCTCCTCGCTGGAATTTAGACAGGAAAAGGCTTTACGAGGTCGCGCGCGCGATATTCCGATCGCAGCGCGAATCTCCTCTTCTTACGATCGTTGGAAAAGTTTTCTCGTCGGCATTGTTTTTTCGCGAAATATATCGCGCGCGTGCGTGCGCGACGGCAAATGAAAGCCGGAGGCGATAAAATGAAATTGCATGAAATATATATACAAGATTTGTGGATATATGTTTTATCTTAATGACCCGATTTTACAACCCGGCGTATAGATAACAAAACGGCGTAATAACAAAACGAAACGGAAAAGCTAATATACGGAAAACCCAGATGACACAGGGGAGAGCGCGATATCGCGCTTCCCCGTTCCTGTCAAGGTCCTTTCAGAAACAGAGAGAGAAAGAGAGAGAGATGTGTGTGTATCTAATACATATACGTGCTATCTAAATATAGGAATCATTTAAAGTGCAAGGCCGTCGTAACAAGTAGCCTCACTCGTCCCGTCATCCTTTCTGTTTCAGTGAGATTGCACGACAGTATACAAGAAGAGAATTTCCATTATCTCGTCTTTGATCTGTAAGTATGAGAAAACCCGTCGAATATATAATTTAATCTCACGCACGCTCTCTCGATGCAATTTGTTTTGTTTTATCATTTCTCGGGGATCGGATCGCGCATATTATAATAACCTCCACAATTTCATCTCATCAATCCTATTATAAAAGCGCTTGTGTCAGTTTTGCCGACCGATAGGATCGAGCCTGCGACGAAAAGGCGCGATCAGATTCCGTCGAGTCATCGCGTTTCATCTCGCGAGCTCTAATTGCGTCACCGATCCGGCTGCTGCTCCGATCTTCCAACATCGTCGGAACGACGTGTCGAAAAAGTATCTAATTTAATTTTCCCGTTACGCGCTACAGAGATCTTTGTCTCTCTCTCTCTCGCCACGTGTCTCGGCTTGACATGACTTTGCTATACAATCTGCCACGCCGCCGATTGATTCGCGTCGGTTACATGGCGGAGGGATTTAATTCTCGATCGTCTCTCCGACTTTTTGTTTGGTCACTCGATTGTGATTAGCCTGTGTTTTTGTTTGTTCGTTCGATCTTCGAATTGCGCGCGCGATCCGTCTTGTAATTGGCGCAATAATTATCTTTTGATCGACGATTTTAATTTTGTTGTTTACACGTTCGTGACGAGTTTCGAATCTCTTTTTATTATTCGGACACGCCGCGGCGGAACGCAAGGCGGGCGGCGGCGTTTGTCGAGAACGTAGCGTCGCTTATGAAAAAAATTCATGCTACTTTTATTTCCGGCGAGTTAAATGTTCTTCTTCGCTGCTTGCGCAATATATTCCTTTTACATTCGATTCCGGTGCGCGCGCTCGCGAAATGGAATTGAAACGTAAAACGCTTACAGAGTCACCGGCGGAGAACTGTTTGAGGACATCGTCGCCCGGGAATTCTACAGCGAGGCCGACGCCTCGCACTGTATTCAGCAAATCCTGGAAAGCGTACACCACTGCCACCATAACGGAGTTGTGCATCGGGATCTGAAGGTACGTGGGAGAAAAAATGTATATGTGTGTGTGTGTGTGTGTGTGAATGAGAGAAAAAGAAAAAGAGGAGAAAAGAGCGCTTCTCGTCGAGCGGGGAGATCACGCCGGCATTTGCAGAATAACCGATGTTGAAATAAAGCGACCGTCGTGTCCCGTCGGTCTGTATATTATAGTTTCGTCCGCGATTCACTTCGGTCCGCGCGACGACGACGTTTCGTCCATTTTCCACAGACACGTACCACAACTTGGGAAATTCACGATAATGGCAAGAAAAATTTTCTCGCGTCGTAAAAACAGCGCGCATATTTTTAAATTGAAAATGTGTACTTTTGCGCGAGGAATAAATGTGTCAAACGCGATAAATAATGCGAAAGTTTGCACAATAGTGTGTCAATTTGCGAATTCGCAACATTTTTTAGCAGCGGGCAAGAGTTCAGAATTTTTCTACAGTGTGTATCAAATTTGCGAGTCAAAACTTAGCCGGCAATTTTTATTTGCTTGTCTGTTCTATTTTGCCAAATTAGTATCTTTTCGAGATATCGCGCGCGAATTCGATGGGAAAACTCGCGCGGGAAAAAGCTACGCGCTATCCCGTTTGGCAAGTGCGTCCGGCGACGGAAAATTTTCTGTTCCAGCCGGAAAATTTACTCCTCGCGAGCAAAGCGAAAGGGGCGGCTGTGAAACTAGCTGATTTCGGCCTGGCGATCGAAGTACAGGGTGAAGCACAGGCATGGTATGGTAAGTTGATCTTTGATTTGTTTCTCTCTTTCTCCGTTTAATTAAAACGAAAAAAACCTTTTTTTTTTGTCGGCGATAATTTGGCGCGCCAGAGCGGCGCGCGCTTTGATATTGCGCAACAGCGATATTTAAACCCCACTTGGCGACACGAGGTGCCCGATCGTCTTTCATCGCGCGACTGGATGAGGGATCCTCATTACGAGAGATCCGGTTGTTCGCGCGGTGAATAGTCATGTATAAATCCGTCGCGCTTGAATCGGATCCGTCAAAACGCGAAAAAAAAAGCACATTTCGAAATCGTTTTTTCGCATCCGGAAGTTTCGCAGTCACGTGTGAAGTTCGAACGAAAAAAAAAAAAAAAAACCCAGCGGGTTTTATTCTCGCGTATAAAAATTTTTCCTCAAACTACGAGTTTGTATTATTTACAACGGGGATCGTTAAACGACAAGGATATCAATCGTGTATAAACACGAACGTCGCGACGTTCAGCGATTTATGTTAGATAGACAGAGAGAGAGAGAGAGAGAGAGAGAGATTGACGACATTTCCTGAATATCAGCGAAAGTAATGGGATCCGCAAACTGTCGCCGGGAGTTCAAGTTGCGAACTTGATACAGTCGACACTGGTAATTTACAACAAGCCAACCGTAGTTTTGCTACGAAGTAGTCTCGTCTCTCTCTCTCTCTCTCTCTTTCTCTCGGTATGTATAGTCATAACTTGCATACAATGTGTATCTTTTCTTCGTATCGCGTAACGTGTCATTTTCTTACGGCAAAGCACGGCATTTGCATAATGCAGCAATATATCAATGAGCGCAGGAAAATCGAGACCGTTGCGAACCTTTCGTTATTTTGCAATGACGTCTTTCTTTTCGAAGAAACAAGTTCTTTGCTCGATTTCAAGATGGAAAAAGAAAACAACTTTTCATATTTTATTTGTTTGTTTTTTTTTTCATGTAAATGTTTACACGTTCGAAAGCTTTATTATTTAAAATCATGCGTTTTAGAGACACTCGGTGCGTTTCCATTTTTAAAATCGCGACCTGCTCCATCGCGTTTGTATCGTTTCGAGAGTTTCTCGATCTTTCCGTTTATTTCGCCCTTTGCCCGTTTGATTTGCATATATATATATATATATATATATATATATATATATATATCAGACTCTTTCTGTGTACGACGCGCATTTGAATGCAGGTGAACTCATTGAAATAAATGCCTGGCAGAGCCGATTGCTCGCTTTTGGTCTCGTTTATGCAAAAATGCGCGCGGCGAAAGTTTTCCGATAGCGCGCGACACCTAACTTTTCCGCACTTTTTCTCCCGTGCGTTACGGGGGGTAGAGTTCGACAAACCAAACTTCCCTTCGAATCGTGATTTCCGATTCTCTCTTCGCGTGTTTCGGAGCAATCTTTTCTCTTGAAAATTTCGTTGAAAAGTCAAATATATTTTTAAATTTGTTATAAAATATTTCACATGTAGAAGAGAGATTTAAAAAGTTTTATTGCATTCTCTCACAATTCGAATTGTTGCGTTTATCGTTTTGTCTTTATTTTATATCTCTCGAATTTTCGAACGAGAATCTTAAAAAGATTCACGTTTAAATTAAGATCGAAGGTTTTTTTCTTTTTTTGAAACACACTTCTAGACACACGTTTCTGATACGCGATTGCGTATCCTGGCAACGAACTCGTTGGCCTCTCACTTTTATCTCGATGATCGATTTTTTGTCATTTCTCTCTCTCTCTCTCTGTGCCTTTGCGTAAGTAATGTGCATGTACCAAATCCATCAGGAGAAAAAAATTCACGCCGAAAAAGAAATTAATATTTTTTTTTTTTTACGCGCGAAATTGCTTCGGTAATTAAATTTATTAAGCCGCGAAAGGGTGAAAAAAGAGCACTTTAAATCGAAACGCGCGCGTTGTGTATCATTCGACAAATTAACATTTATTTTATTTTATTTTTTTTATTATTACGTCATTTTCGTAATGCACGAAAAAAAAAGTATCGAGATATTTTTCAGTCTTTTATTTAACGTATTTGCGCCGCGCATGATTGCGCACATAAAAGTTAAACAATTATCAAATAAAATGCAAGAGCGTTTCTTTTTTCTAAAATTCCCAATATTTCTCTCTTTCTAGTTTTGTGCGCTCGTTATCTCGTGCGCGTACCTATAAAATGATGAAAAATAAACGAAACATATGGAAAAATTCTGGAAAAATTCTTTATTGAATTAATAAGAACGTAAAATGTGCGCGCACCGGCGTTTGGTTCTTCTCTCAAAGCGTGTTTTTTTCTGTAATTGTGACTGTTCTTATCTATAGTTTTTACACATTTTAAATTTGTTTGCGCAAAACAACAAAGAACGAGAGAAACAAAACCCGGGAAATTTGCGAAAAACAAACGCGCTCAAGCGTTGCTTTGTACATTCTTGTGTTTCCATAACTGTGTAGTTCTTTCGAGGCGCGGTTGTAGTGCACCGCGCTCATGAGAAAATATTTTGGCAAACGGATGTGTTAGTGTAAAATCATATACAACTCCGACGTGGGGGAATCCACAACGTAGTCGCTCTGGCGCAATATTTCCGTGGGCAACCATAGTTGGCGTTTTAATTGCGCAGCCCCGTGCTTCTCTGCTGCGTTCAAACAGGCGCGTTTCGATTGCAATCGCGATTACATAACACGACGTGCCTATCTATATGATTAATTACACGTGTCCGATAGAGTATAAAATTGTCGGGAAAAAAATTGAAACAAAAAAAAAACAAAACGTGTATCTTGGCGCATCGGATTGCCGCGCTAATTGCAAATATTTTACGACGTGCTTCCACTTGCGTAGCCTCGTTGTGCAATTTTTCGATTGCGTCTCTCCTTCGGGGATCGAGGGATACATTTCTCGAATTGCAACGGTAAATATTTATCAGATGTGAACCGATCGCGTGTGAAAATTCGTGCGCATTGCGGACCGCGCCAAAATGCAATGTCGCAAATTGCAAAACGCAGTGAAAACCGAACACACATCTACGCGTTTATCGGAATTGGATGGAAATGAATGCAACACAGTTATTTTTGAAAAAATAAAAATTCTTTTCTAAAAAAAAACTACGCGATTTCTTTGTGCGCGGAAATTCGATTACGTGTGTGTTTTTCGCGAAGTAATGAACTTGAGCGATATCTCGGTAAAAAGGTTTCGCTGGAACGCCCGGCTACCTCAGTCCAGAGGTGCTGAAGAAGGAGCCGTATGGGAAACCAGTCGATATATGGGCGTGCGGTGTCATCCTGTACATCCTCCTCGTCGGCTACCCGCCGTTCTGGGACGAGGATCAGCACCGACTCTACGCGCAGATCAAGGCCGGATCGTACGACGTGCGTATTGCGACAGTTTAACACTTTTTACCTTTTCACGATCTTGAAATTATTTGAAAGTACGAGAAAACGTTTAGATTAAAGAGAACATTTTTTTTTTTTTAACAAAATAAACACGTGGAAGAACAAAAGAAAGATTTTTGCGATTTAAATTTTATTATGTCAGTTTTTTAATTCGGATAACATTCGGATTTACGGGGGTTGTGTAATATTAATTGTGCAGACCTCACGTGAAGACTTTAACGTGAAGAATTAACATTTGTTTTTTGCGCTTTATGTTCTGCGCAGTATCCAAGTCCAGAATGGGACACCGTCACGCCGGAAGCGAAGAACCTCATCAATCAGATGCTGACGGTGAATCCGGGAAAGAGGATCACCGCCAGCGAGGCATTGAAGCACCCATGGATCTGCGTAAGTTTTTTGTTGTTTTATCTGCAATACGTAGCTCGCGCGCGCGCAATTATAAAAAATCGTAAAATAATACACCGCGATCGCGCGCGAGGCGAAACTCCGATTTAATTCTCGCGTTGTAGACAACATATCGCTAATACGTACGTGTCGGTATCGTGTTTCCCGTGTAATATATTATATATATTTATGTAACGCAGTGTTACGTAAAACGCGATATGACATATTCGTAATTTGATACATTAAAATATTATAGTTGTTAAAATCGGATGAAATGTTAAATTGAATACACACAAATGTGACTCGGCGGAATATATAACGCGCAATATAGTCACGCGCAACTCATTTTTATTATTATTAAAAATAAAATGGAATATTTTTAATTTCAATTTTCGCGATGTTTGCGCAATAAACGTTACAAGAATAAACGCGCGCAGCTGTCAGTCCGAATAACGCAATATCTGGATTTGATTTTATCTAAATTCTTCGAGTCCGCCCTTTTGTCTCCGGGCACGCGAACCGATCGTTTTCTTCGAGCTCGAATAAAATTGCATTCCTGGTGGAAAGCGTGTGCGCGCGAGACCTAATTTCAAACAATTTAATCTAATTACTTTCTTCGAGGGGAGGACGACGACTGATGTCGTGTTTACTTTTTGTGTTTCAGCAACGTGAGCGTGTCGCATCTGTGGTCCACAGACAAGAGACCGTGGACTGCTTGAAGAAATTCAACGCAAGGCGCAAATTAAAGGTAAATACATCTCTGTCTTTCTCATTTCGCCTCTTCTTTATATATATATATTTAATCTGACGCAATATATTTGCAATCTCACGTTCGCAATGTAGGCCTTCAATTTCATTATCTGATGATTATCGCGCTTCCGCGATTTTCCCATCTGCTACAGGGGAGAATTCTCGCGGTTTGTTATTCAAAAACTAACTCGGTTATCCTCCGAAAACATCGCGGAGTTGCGATAAACAAAAATATTATACATTTTTTTTGTCATTCTCGTTTGTTGTGTGCGCGAGATTTAAACTAAAACCTCCTCGTGTGGATATTCGGTTGTTTAAATTGGTTTATGCGATCGAGAGTGAAACACGTTTTTGTTTCTTGTCGAACACAAAAGCGAGAGCTTTCTGTAATCGAGTTTCACAAATATTATTTGCTTTAATTATCATCAGACTGAGAGAGAGAGAGAGAGAGAGAGAGAGAGAGAGAGAGAGAGAGAGATACAAGAGCGGGCGCAAGAATTATCTCGGTTTAATTTGCGAGATCGATTCTGTAAAATTTGTGAAACGTGGAAGAGGATTGATTTCGCGAAAGAGAGAGAGAGAGCTTGCGCGATTGGCAAGCTTTTGTGAGGGCGCTCGTTCCGGCGTAGGGAGGGATTATGCGAAATTTGTTTGATACGCGATTATTATCAACCGGCGCGGAATTTTAGAACCGGCGGCGGCGGCATGGAAATGTATGACACGCTAATCGCGCAAATTCTCATTCTAGCCGGCCGCAAAATCTCATATATTAGCCCCGGCCATTTACAGATGCAAATTCCATTATGTCCGCTTATCACGTTGCGGTCGAGATTGCGCTCGTGCGGCGTTGCCCGTACGTTAGTAACATCTGTAAAATTAGAACGACACGACGCGGAGCGGTAAATTCCCTTGCTTATCGGTTCTTGTGCCGCCGGACGGCATAACGTCAGATATCCCGCCGCCGCCGTCGCCGTCGCGGTAAGTTCAATTTCGCAAATCGGTGCACTTAATCTTCCAGAAAAAAAAGAAAAATGCAGTCGAGTTTGCGAATAATCTCGATTTAAAAAGCGTGGCGAAAACATTTCGAGCGTGCGGCAATTCGGACCGTATAAATTTCAGTTAGTTAAGCGTTTTAGATACGACGATTAGTACCGAGAGATATTCCATCATTTCTAAACGGGGTCGTTCTATTCGCACGAGTTTTCTCGTATTTTTTTTAAACCGAGAGAATATGCGAAATCTTTGTGAAAGATTTTTACAAAATTTATAGCAAAATTATCTGTGCGAACATGTGGCACATGTTAATCATCTGGAAACAAAACATATATCCTCTTGTCGAAGATTCCTGGTCGAGAAACACGAGACGTTTTGGGTTCACAGACGTGTTGTAATTCGCTGAGATAAGCTTTCGCGAATCACTGCTCCGGCAACACCGGGAATTCGATGAGGAATCGATAAATCGCTTGCACGCTCTCTCTCTCTCTCTCTCTCTCCCTTACCTACGAGCGCCATTTTCTACGTCGTCGTACGGACAAGTCACTGTCGATTAAACGATGGCACGCATCGGGGCCAGTACGATTCCACTTGTCGTCGCAACAGCGACGCATATTCCCCGGGTTGTTCGCCGAGCGGAAAGTATATATCGACTTTTTGCCACGTGTGTGACACGTTTCGTTTATCGTTTTCGAAATGCGCCGCAAGCTCGAGCCGCGCTTGCTTCTCTCAAAAGGTTTCGATTCGATCGACTGTGAAACCGAGAGTGCGAGATCTCGAAACATCAGACGTGTAATTTTTTTTTTTTTTTTTTTTTTTTTTTTTTTTTTTTTTTTTTTTTTTTTTTTTAAGCGCGAACGCTTCATTTAATTTCTCAATATTTTTCTCTTTCGTCGCGCGTTTTTCATGGGATTTTACTCGAGAAACCTGATGCATATATATATATGTATATATACGTTTATTTCAACAGTGCGACTTATTTGTTTGCGTCGTTAGTGTAGTTTTTCACAATTACAAGTTGAAGTTTTTTCTCGGGGAAAAAATTGCGAGTTTGAAATGCGCAGTTTTATCTTTCTTTTTTCTTTTTTAATTTTGCGAATGTTTTCATTGTCCACTTGTATTTTTTTATTTCTTTAAAGCCGAGGCTTTAGCGAAACTAAACACGCTTCAGAATCTTCTTGCAATATTGCGCAAGTTTTAATTAAACGAACGCGTACGAGTTGCTTTTTCGTATTAATGCGCTTGTCTTTATTAATTAAACAAAAATGGGGATTTTCGAGAGATTATTTGTTAATATAAGTTTTCAATCCAAACATTTGACGTTTCACTGTTGTGTTATAAGATACCGTTCGTTTAAATGAATTGCTGCTTACACACGTGTGTTCTCCGCGAATAGCAGCGTTACGTCCTTGTAAAGTCACCGACGGAGAATTGAGTGTGCAATTTCGACCTATTTCATCATTCTTACGTTCTCAATTGGACGACACAATTGTGCGCGACGACGTTCGAGTAGGTTGTTCAGTGCTTCAACAAAGCGCGAAAGAAAACATTTCATTACTCGATACGCGAGCGGCGCGCGAGCAGCTATTAAATCGCTCACGACAATAGTTCGAGATTAAAACCACACATGGAACCTTCTCTCGTAGATTTATGCGTGTAATCATATTTTTTTTCAACACACACGCACACGCACGTCTGTCTGATACACGGTAACGTTTTTTTTTTTTTTTGCGATATAAACGCGAGGTATCTGCTGCAAATAAATAAAAACAAAAGAAGTATATTTTCCAGAATAAAATAATTATTTAATATTTTCTGTTATGAGAAAAACAACGATCTGATTGTAATTAAAAGGTCAGTGCAAACTGCACGAGTGTCGGTGTGAAATATTATTTTTATTCAAATAGTTCACGTTTTGATCCCAATATTTCGGATTTTTCTCGGTGAACATAATTAAATAAATTAAAACATCAATTCAAAAGTTGATGGCATTAAATAACGTATAAAAAAAGAAAAAAAAACGATTGATAATTAATCAAAAAATGAAATCCTCTTAGTCGAAATGAATAATCACTAGGGTGGCTCTTATTTACTCTTGGTGAAAATTGTTTTTGCATTTTTTTCGCGTCCCAAAGGTACCTCTTCCTCTTATCCGATCGGGCTGTGAACGTTTTCACCGATTAGTTTTTCAGCACTTGGAACCGTTCTAGAGGGTGCCGCGACAAAAATACAGAGCCACCCTAACAATCGCACACTAGTGACACTGGAAAATCGACTTCGCCGGCGTATAGAATTTCGAAGTAGATTGATTGTAATTAACTTTACTCTCATTGTGCAATTTAAAATACCTTCTTCGTGAAAAAAAAATATCGCTAGGAACGCGTTATCTCGCGTTTTACGAGCCGTAAGCTCGGCGTGATTTCTCAGTCGCGTGTAATTTCTCAAAATCCTCAAGGTTCACTGCGAGAAAAACGGTCTCCAAAGTGGATAATGTTTTTGCGTCGGGACAAATAATATTACGGAGCGGCAGCGCGTTACATTCTACGCGCCGAGACCTCCGCTTCTCTAACGAACCGACTTGATAGCGTGTTATCATAATAAGCGATTGTGGCCCGGCTCGTGTCGATCGCGCTCAAGGATCGCACATGTATCGGAGCGCGAAACGTTAATTACAATCGGGTGTACCGAGTTAATTAATGTTTATTCGGTCGCGAGCGTGTATTCTTCCGCAAGCAAAACCGCCGCCCGCGCGGCGGAACTCGAAATATATCTCGAAGGGGGAGAGAGACGCGCGCTAATTATACGTAACACACACTCACCGAAATAATTGAGCATCTTGCACCGCGCAACGACAGGCTCGTTTGAAAAGTGTTTGAGTAATCCCGAAACGGACGTGTAACTTTTTTTTCGTTAGTTAAAAGGTTCTTTTTTCAAGTTTCAAAAATATCAATCAAGACAAACCAAAAGGGATCTTGATGATAAAATTAATTTTTTTTTTTTTGTAGCATTTGATGAAAAATCGTCTTTGTGCAATCGCGCGCGATAATAACACGCGGATAAACTCTGTTGGGAATTCAATTTCGTCAACGCCATCCGAGGCAAGTGACCATCCGTGGCTAACGACTTGATGAGTTTCGAGGGGGATTTGCCGCGAGGTCTTGTTTGTTAGTTTGTTTGTTTGTTTGTTTGTTTTTTTTTTCATCTCGCGCGATGATCAGAATAGTAGCGGCGGGTGCGCATTAGCGACGCAGGCAAAAGCGGCGAAGCACGTAAAAACTGGCGACGTGACGTTGAAACAACGAACGGGTCGAATGCTGATTAAGCCGTGTGACTCATAAAAGTGCAAATGCCGAGTGAGAAAGTTTAACGACGCCATCCGTCCGCTCGCTCGCTCGCTCGCGCGAGAGAGCAGAAACATGAGGGCGCTGAGGAATAAATTCATGTTGTGCAGACAACAGGAGGCGACGGTGCCCGAGGTAATGAAATTTTAATCATCGTCAGATTGACGTCTAACAACGCGCGCGCGTTCGTTCCGCTTTGGCATGTCAAAATCGTCCCGATGGGACGATATGTCGCGTGTGTATATATACGCGGAATATCGTTGATACGTAATTTTCTCCCACCGCGCGCGATAATAATAACAACGAAAAGCAATTTATATTATATTACGCGCGCGCGCGAAATAAAGTGGAATTATCTAGGATCCGTGAAATCTCTCCTCGCGCCTGATTGTTGTTGCTGTAAGCTTGAACGATTCTCATCCCCTTTCGTCTCACCCCCTCACAATTTGCCGCGTGGCCTGCTCTCAATTTGCACTGTTACACGTTTCCCCTCTGCGCAAATACAAATTGATGCAAGTCAAACGGCGCGGATGGAGAGATGTGTTTCCGCTTTTACAAACGAAAACCGTTGTCGTCAAACTGTGTGCGTGTGTGTGTGTGTGTGTGTGTGTACAAGCAGTGGCGTAAACGCATCTTCATATTGTCTGAAACGCAGAGTTCGCATCTTCATATTGTTATTGAGATAAAACTTCGTATTTACACTGTCCGTATTATCGCAGAGACATATTGTTGTTTTGTTCACATTGAGAGCAACGAGTTGTTTTGCCCCGCTTGATGAATCGCCGCAACAAAATGTTAATTGACCGTGTTAAAATATGTATAGCTGGCGACACACGCTGCGCTAATTTGGTCGGCGTCCGAGGTTGGGATTAATTCGGATATTTGTTCAAATTAACGAGAGAGAGAGAGAGAGAGAGAGAACGACTCACTAAATTGGAAAGGTCGGCGGGGAGCGCGGGAGAAACGACGTGTGTTGGGTGACGTCCGTGAATTCGCGGCGTCTTTAAATAATCACGACGAGAGCGCGAAAGTTTCTAATTTTCGCAATCACTTTAATGGTAATGTGCACAATAAAAGCAATTACCTAGGTTTTTTACGACGCATCGCGATTAAACTTTTGCGAATTAAATTCAAGCGCTGACTCGCGAATTTTCCGTGGACATAATAAAATCCGCACGATAATTTCGAGTAATTATAATTAATTAGCGCGTCTCTCTTGTTTCTTCGAACAAAAATTGTTCGTAAAATTCGACGAAAAATTCTCTCCACTATCCGGGGGATCAAGGATTATTTTTCGAACTACGTTACCCGAATTTGGGTGTCTCCGGTCGCGCGCGTGCATGACTTTTAAATGTCACACCGTGTCCGGAAAACACACAAAGCAAGTCTGTATTTTACAATCGGTCGAAGCGTATTAAAAACACGAAACACAATTATATAACGCGCGAAATGTTCGTTTGAAGAATTTCTCATTTGACGCGGACGACTTTATATTATATACTCCGCGCGAAGTTCAGCGACGCGCGCCCGTTGTAGAGCTGTAAAATTTTGTTCCCCGTGTGCGCGCAACAATGTTCCCAACTTGCCGCGAATGTCATCGAGCCTGATGAAAGACGAGAGTTTACGAGTAAACTTCAACTCAAAACTCTCTCTCCCTCTCTCGTTTTGTATATAATCATCCGCCCTCACTCTTAAAGGGTAAACTGTCAGTGGGTCCTTGCTCGGGAATTATTTCCCATAATTAAAGGCCGTCGCATCGTGTCACGGCATTTTGGACTCTCTCTCTCTCTCTCTCTTTCTCTCTCTTTGTTCGCAATCACGCGCATGCATAATTTAAGCGTTTTGTTCCGTCGTGGATAATCGATAGTTAAAACGGAGTGTAATTTAAGCGGCAACATAATCGGATGTCGGGTGTTTGATTGACTTGAAATTTGTGTCGCAGCGATAAAAAGAGTAAATTGCCTTTGAATGAATAAAAAAATTTTCTACATGGGACTGACGCGTAAAATTTTAAAATATTGAAAAAGAATTTGTTTCTCTCTTATTTTCTTTCTTTATATTATTTTTTTTTTTTTTTATCGCTCGCTCTTTTATTCGCATTATTTTCCTGTGCTTTTGTTTCTTACAAGAAATTTTCGTTCGCGTTGTTGTCACGCTCTTGGCGCTTTTACGACGTACATTACGTCTAATTTGCGATCCAGTCGCGCGGCTGACAGTAATCGTCTTTCTTTTTCGCTCGTTGCAGGGCGCTATACTGACGACCATGTTGGCGACGCGGAACTTTTCCAGTAAGTATGATGCACAGGGTAAGTACCTCCGGCCCTCTTCAGCGCTCTACACGGACCACGACAGACAGTACTTTTATATTCCTTCCCGTTGAATTTTACATCCCCCATGTCTCTGTCTACGAACTCGTCCCAACACCATCACCACCACCACCACCATCACCAAGCCTGTTTCCGTGCAACAGAATCCCGCGTTCGTTCATTCGTCTTGCACTCTCGCCATATATATATATATAGAGGATCTGTTCATCTGCCTATATATCCGCTCTTTTTTTGAAAGGATGCTTCGTGACGCGCTCGCGATGTTTGTATCGTTGGCATTCCGTTCCGTACATTTGCTGAAAATTTTTATAAAAATTCACGAAAGGTTCTTCTCGCGAAAGCGCAACGGAGCATCCGACGGCATTTGTTGCTCGTGCACAGAAACAAATTAGAGGTCCTTTTTTGTGTTTGTTTTTTTATTTTATTTTATTTTATTTTTACGACACGCCTCAGGTGGTCGAAGGAGCGAGGCTGAGTCGAAAATCCAAGAGTCACGTCACATCCAGCGCGTCGATGATCGATGTGTACCGCGTGTCGATTCCCCGAAAATCATCGTCGACGCGCGGCTTCGCGGTTAATTAGGCGCTTATCGGGCAAACAATCGCATTTCATCCTCGCTCGCTCGGTGCATCGGTTATCATGACACGATGTTCATCCTCCCTTTCCACAACTCTATCTCGTATATCATAGTCGATGCGCACGTCATATCCTGCAAAGACCGTGGCACGTTACCCAGAAAATCCGGGATCTTGGCTGTTTGGCGCAAAAGCGATTCTCGACGAGAAAGGGAAGAAGAATTAAATTCTCTCTCTCTCTCTCTCAGAGTCCGAGATTTTTTCTCCAAATATCTCTCTCGATACGGAGGAGGAAGTCATCGTTTGTGTCTCTCGCGAAGGAATTCTGGGTAACGCGAATAGTCGTCGCAGTGGACTCAAGCAGTTTTTGTTTTCCTCATAGAATTTCTCATCATCATATCACGGGTGCACAATCGGGCGAATCATCGAATCATACTTTCGTTTCGTACACTCTCCGTATAATACGTTCTTCGTCACACGTGTGTGTGTGTTCAGTCATCATTGCAAAACAAAAATAAAAACAAAAAAGACAAGAGAAACTTGTGCAACCCCACTCGGGGATCACTAAGAACTCAGTAAAACTGAAAAATCTTCTCACCGTTCGAAAAACACACCCGGAGTGCGCACTCCGAGCTATAAATGTTGTTGTTTGTGTCAACAGATTTTATTGTCTTCGCGAGATATATGCATTTTGTTTCGACGTATATATTTTTCTCGCGCACGCTTGCCGACGGGAAAAATAATACACACGAAAACAGGAAAATTTCGCGCGCGAGTTTGTAAACGCGTCCGCGTTTACAAGCGGTGTATCAAATGTTTCAAAAGAGAATAATGTCGACATTTTTTTTTTTTTTTTTTTTTTTTGCACAAAATAATGGTCTTTGGACAAATTTTTTTTTTTTTTCTTATTTATTTTACACCGTGTGTCATCGGTTATTGCTCGTGTCGTCGATAAGATTGGCAGGAAATGCAAAGTCTGTGTACGCACATTTCACGGCGCGCACTTTATCGAGTGGACGATAATGGAGCACCGTTTCGTCCCTTCTGTCTTTTTCTCTCTCTTGTTCTCTCCAATGTTTTACTGGCTTTTATCGATCCTCGAGGAAGAGTGTACGTAAGAACCTCGTTAACACGGAGCACGGGAAACGTGGGAACAACCGCATCGGCGATCGGTCGGTCGTGTGTCGTGTGGCGATGGCCAATATCCAAAAAGAAAAAAGAAAAAAACTGAATTTTCACCGTTCAATCACCGTGACGCAATTAACAGGGCGGCGGGTTATCACCGGGCGTTCTCCCCTCGTGAGAAACGCATTGTTATCGATATCTCTCGACACATGGGATAATATCGATTAGGCGAAATCCGATCCGTTCGCTGAAATGTACTCGGCAACATCAGCGCCGACTGACTCTTTCGATTTGCCACACATCGAAATTAATCAGAGAGAAAATTAATCAAGGAACACATACATTTTACCGACGAGAATTTCATCAACGACACACGCAAATTATTCCGTCGTTAAAACGCGACGCGGTTGAAAATACAATTTTTTCGCAAATTCTCGCCGCGCGTGTACGATTCCGCGCTCACAGGTTGGCGAAAAAAAATTGTCGAGGGATCGAAAAGGCTCAACTGTTTCGGTCCACTAGCGAAAAATTTACATTCTCCTCCCCCCCTTTCTCTCGAATGATTGTACATTTTTTTTGTCGATGTTAAATCACTTTTTTCCCTTTTGAAAGTGTGTAGATACAATACAATATATTTTATATATACGTGACATACATCTCGCTGTTGCTTACCTGACGTGTAAGCACACGCGAATGTCCGCCCCGCAGTAGACGTTTGACGGATGTAACATCGCGTTATGTACGTCATGCGCATCTACACACACATACACACACACGCACTTATGTGATTGACTTCTAGGAGTCGAGGTGTTTTTTTTTTTTTTTTAGAATATGCCTCGGAAACCCCTTTGTGTATACATATATATATTTATCTTCTCTCCCAGATGTTTAGATTGACAAGTAGCTTAAGCATCTTGGCATTTGTAGATTCAACAGCACGCGTGTAACACGTACTCAGTCTGTCAGAGAAGAACGTGACCGGTTTGTTAAAAAATTTATAGAAAAATTTCATCATGTACGCACACGTTCGTTCTCTATTCGATTGCGAACTAAAATGCTCTTACTACATTAATAATGCGTCCAGAATGTTTAATGTCGCTCCTCTGATTACGTGACACGACCCGCTCTTGAACGGTGTTTTTCGAAAATACGCGAGGACGTTTAATTTAGAATCTGTCGAAGAAGAACGCGATGTTTAATTTACAGAGAAATTTATTATAAATTTAAATTTGCTATTTATATTAGAGCTAAAATGTATATATCATGATTTTTAAATGACTTTTAAGTTAGTGGAAGGTAGAATATATTTCGACGATGTCAGGCATCAACTGTTGGACACATTATTTTAATGTGTGTAAAAACATCTCGAGAGAATGGACGTATTTTTGTATAATAAATTTTTGTATAATAAACTGGCCCCTTTTTTTTTTTTTTTTTTTTTCATTCAGACTGTGTATTTGTACAAAACACGTGTGTTTTACCTTTTCATACAGTCGGTGTTAGATTATGTACATAGGTGTATATACACACACGTGTATGTCTCTTTTTATCCAAGGTTAAACGCTGAAACACGCGCGGTGACAAGAAAAACGCGAGTCGGATAATATCAAGACCTCTCGACCGAAGATATAGGTCGAATAAAGCGACGAGCTTTCGCAAACACGGGATTCCTAATTGCGGATAACTCTTTTGTTATCGATGTTTCCAATCGATTTCAGTTATTTTCGCGCGATATTTCGCGATCCGAGAATAAATTGTTGCCTTTCACGATTGTATTTTAGAAGATTCGCACACACACACGCACACACACACACACGCGCGCGTGAAAGAGACAATGTACACGCGATTGTCGAGATATCTCGAATTCACTTTTTTTTGTTGCCAGACTTTTTCTGTCCCTCACACCGATACTTCCCGGAGTCTCTGCAACATTTCGCGTCGCGGAAAACTTCCGCTCTCAAACGACGAGATGAGACGTTGTTTTTATTTGCCTTGACGAAACGGCCGTTCTCTTTCTCACGCCCGTCTTTCTATATTCATATTCTTTTGTTTCGACCGACTGCGAAACAATTAACTCTGTCGGCGCATCTAGAACTTTTTCCTTATCCTCGTCCTTCTCGTCGTTCCCGCTTCTTTCTGTTCCCGCGAAAACCGTCGCCAAAGCTCGAACTTTGACTTTAATTAAATTTATTTCATCGCCTTGAGCCGACTCTCGAACTCTCTCCGAAAGCTCTTCCAACTTTTCCGCGCCTTTCTCTCTGTCTCTCGACACGCGACTCTCTCTCTCTCTTTCTCTCTCTCTCTTCTCTCTACTTCGGATTTTACTTTTTGCTTTCGAGGAGCTATTATCCTCGAAGCTGGTGGCACACAATTATTATGGAAATCGGCTTTAAAAGCCTCGCGACAAACTCCGGGCGGCGATATTATTACAGTTCGGGAACATCGACGACAACGACGAGTTTGTTCAATCCGCTCCGCGGATATTCGTATCGCGGTCGGACTTCCCGCGATAAAAAAAAAAAAAAAAGCCACTCTCGAAGGGTCAAGATCTCAAAGACCATTCCGGGAAAAGTGTCGATATATACAAATTTAACATGAAGGAATTATTAATAAAATAGCGCGAACGTTACTTTTTGTTTTGTCGGAAAAGATAGTATGTGGAATTAAACAAAAAAAAAAAGAAACAGTTGTCTCACACACACACACACAAACACACACACGTACACACACAACATCCAAAGAGCGCATATGCATATTTAAATTCCATTTATCTCACGACAGCGTCGGCCGTGATCCAAATCAAACACATGGAATTGGCACACAAACGTCCCTCCGAAAACCAATCGGTTACGGATCGGTTTCACGTGATTCCCCGGCTTCCGTGAGGTGGAAGAGGATTTTTTTTCTATCTCTCTCTTCGTCATATGAAAAATCTACGATGGAGGCGATCCTCCGCGAGCGGAAGCTCTCTCGTTGCGACGCGGAAAATTTACACATTCCAGAGACGATGTATTTTCGAAAATAAAATCGCGTCGACATTTCCCCCGTTATACATTCGACGTAAATTCAATGCGGCGAAATTAATCGAGAAAAATTTCCGGCGCGTCTCTATTAATGCAATCAATAATATCGGACGACGCGTGTCCATAAACTCGGTCGCGAGCGGGACACGTTCGCGGTTCGAATTGAAATTCACCGGAGAGTCACTTTATTTTCGGGCATCTCTGGTGGGAGTTGGAATTCCGCGTCGCGATTCCGCGCGGCGGATCGCCCCCGGTTTTATTATCATACGCTTCGTCATCTCTCGTCTGGCGAAGGAAACGCGATCATTTCCGCGCCATTGAATAAGGCTTTATATGGCTTGCAAACGCCCGGTCGATTCCGATATAGTCGCGAGATATCGCCGCGCGGCTTCTTCTTTTCTTTTTTTTTTTTTTTTTGCACGCGCGGTTATATGTAATTGCCCGGATATATCGTTCATGCATTCAAACGGCGAGCAGCACTTTCCCCGCCGGACTTTCGTCTCTTGAAAACTCGCGGCGGATTATCCCCCCCCCTCCCGGTCGTTATTCTCTCCGCGAAACGATCGATCGTCGTGTGGAAAAAGTCGCAGGGTTCATTCATTATTCTCCGATTACCGCATTATATTCCTATCTCCCTTTTGCATATTCTCCCACACTTCCCGCTCGGATTCTCGTGGATTCTCGTCGACGCCGGTCACGCGCGTTAATCTCCTCCGCGAACACGTGTATTAAAGGGGAAACTTGTCTCGGCAACCGGAGAATAGAGATCTTATCTCTTGCGTGACGCGTGACACCGAGTATCACGGCCTTTGTGCACGTTATAAGGAGGTTCCTCCGCGAAGACAATTGCGTGTCTCGCGGGGTTCAGTCTCTCTCTCTCTCTCTCTCTCTCTCTCACTCGCCGAGAGAGTGAAGTGCATTTATCGTCACAACGTGTATGTCGTGACCGCGATAGCATCGCGCTCGAAATTCGGTGTGTCACGTGAGAGAAAGGGAGAGAGAGAGAGAGAGAGAGACTGACCTAATAACGCGCCCGTTTTCTACATACCGCACGAAGCGCGCGTATCGCGTTGCACCGAGGAAAATTGACGCGATCGTTTTTTTTTTCTTTTTTTCGTAATATCCGAGAGATCGCAGAAAGGTAAGGTTTTACGTTTGTTGTTGGATATGCGATTTTTTTATTCGCGATACCCACACGGTATACATAATAAATTACGCAAATGCTCGAATCACAAAAAGTATATACGCGTCTCCCCGCGACTATGAATTTCGAAACGACGTGTAAATTTATGTATTCCGGGACGCGCGTGGACGATATTTCCGCGCGGCCTCCCGATCGCGGCCGAGAGAGAATCCGCGCGAATTATGTATGGGTTTATGAATCCCAAACCGCGCATAGGGCCTCTAGGGTTTTCCGGGGGAATCCATGAATCCTTGAATCCTCGTGAGTCAGTTTCCCATCTGCCGATACGCCTCTCCTCTTCGAGAGAACGCGAGCGACGACCGGCGCGCTGGCCGAATAAATCTCTTTTTCCGCCACTCTCTTTCTCTCTCTCTCTCTCTCTCTCTTTCTCTCTTTCTCTACCTGCTCTATGACTGATTTTTTTGACAAGGATATAGACCGCAGCGCGCGAAGTGGGTCGGAGGTGCAAAATGGACGCGCTTTTCATCCTTGCGTTTTTTGTTTTTTTTCGACACTCCTCGATCCGATAATAGAGCAGGAACCGAGTGATGAACGATATGTTACACACACACGCACAATCACACACGAAGTTTTCGAGTACACGAGACGACGCACACACGATACAGTCGACGATATGTAGTAGATAGTTTTTTGGTTGAAGGGACGATCGATTCGCGCTTCCGGCTTCGGAAATCGAATTTCATTCTCTCGGCGAGAAAAAAATTTGATTTATATTTTTTAATACTAGAGAGAACCCTGTTTCTCTCTCTCTCTCTCTCTCTCGACAACCGCAACATTTTTTTCAAGACGTAAATTTCGTGCGCAAGTTTTTTTTCCACTCTCGCGAAACGAGAATACAAGGAGGAAATTGCCGCAAGATATCCAGCTGTAAAATATCGTCGTAAAAAAACCGCCGAGTAAAATTCGCAGGCGGAACAACGCGCGATCAGACGTTTGCGATATTCTTGTTTTTTTTTTTTAAGATCGGTATGTTAATTCGATGTTAAGCGGAACTCGTCGGATTCGTCGTCCCTTCTGACATTTCGGCATGCTCTCTTTTTCGCTTTTCGCCTTGCTAATTCGCGCGTTAACCGCGAACACGCTCGCTCGACTTTTCTACTCGCTTGTGCTTTTTTTTTTTTGTTCTACACGTCTTTCTCCGCGGCAACTGTCGCGGCGCACGTTCCGCACCGCGGAACTCGCTTTACATCGCTCGTCGCCCCTCGTACTATCATTCGCGCGCAATGTGTCTTTCGAAGGAACACTAATTGCGTGTCGCAATAGATTCGCTAGATTCCAAATTCAGTTTTTTTCCTCCCTCAAATAATACAGAGAAATAGAAACGCAGATTGTAGCGTTTTGTTGTTTACGAAATTTCTCTCTTGCAGCGCAACGTTAAAAATAAGAAAAACAAACGGGGGACGTTTTTGCAAACAGTTTTTCTGGAGAAGAGACCCTCCGTTACGAGCGAGGAGCAAAAGTGATACGGATCTCGTTACCGGTGGGACGACGCGCGCGACATTTTTTCTACTACTACAGAATCTCTCTCTTGACGATACTCCGGAGAGAGATTCCGTTTTCCGTATTTTCCGTAGCGGCTTCGTCCCGTTTATCGGACTCGAGGTTCTCTTATCAAACGAGGAGAAGAGCCAGAGACTCCGGCGCGGTCGCGTACCTATATATTCCGTTTTAATTCCCACGGTAACCGACCGCGTCGCGCTATATTTCTTTTTGTCCGTCGCGCGAAACGCCACGCGAGGGAGAGACGACAACGCGCGCAAACAACGCTAATTTATTAAAAAGTGTCTCGTATATATATATATACATATATATATATATATATTTCGAAAATTTATAAATCGCGTTTCTTCTCTTGGAAAGTTGTTTTTTTCTTTTATTTGTTTTCAAACAATTACGCGCCACCTTTTATTTTCCATTAGATTTCCCCGTTAGAACAAAGCAACGCGCAGTTCACCGCGCGAAAGTCTTTTCCCTCCGCGGCGATGGTCCGAGACGAGAGGTCCAAGTTGGATTTTTATAAAAACTTCACGCTCTCTCAACGCGTTTCTCGCGCTGCTTCTTTCAGATAGTTTTTTTTCCCAAATTGAATGAAATGACTTTTTTTTTTTTTTTTTATCAGTCTGTCTTCTCTGCGTCTCGAATCGCGCGCGCGAAAACGAACGAAGCAACAACTTTTTCCCATCGCGCGCACAATCGAAATCAACACACGAAATGCATGCATGCATGCATTTGCCGCACTATACTTTTTTATTTCGTTCTTTCCTCGTTTATTTATGCAACAACACCTTCAAACGAGAAACGTCGTTTCTTCCTCTTGTCTCGTTGTGGCATTTTGCCGTATATCAGAGAAGATAGGATTTTCCGCGAAGGTGTCGCAACGAAATAAACGAAGAAACGTGTACTTTGTATACATCATCTGATCACATCTGACAGATCTTATATAGGACGATGTATCGAAGTTGCATGAAGTCGAATGGCGCATGTGGCACACACACATTTTTGTACTCGTACGTTTTGACGTGTCCTGACCTGACCTTTTCTCGCTCTTTCTCTTTCTCTCTTTCTCTTTGTTCTCTCCTTTTCTCTGGAACGAGACTACTCCTGTCACATATCCGATACGCACAATATCCGTCAATATATAATTTTCGATTCTCTCGCCTTATGTGTCTGTGTGTGTTCGGTTTACAAAATGTGTTCCCGTTTGTGTTAGATTTTCACTTTCTCTCTCTCTCTCTCTCTCTCTCTCTCTCTCTCTCTCTCTCTCGTTAAGATAAAATATATTGCTTAAAAAAAAAAAAAAAGAAAATAGATTGTAAACTGATTGTTACGACTGGAATGTGGAAGGAACGTGGAGAAATAATTGAAGGAATAAAATTGAGGGATTTAAAGAAACAACATTGAAAAGCAGTTGAAAGTTCCGCGACTCTTTGCCACTTCTCTAAGTAACGCAAATTGAAGAGAAAAATATTTTATAATAAAAATTCGCGCAAAGATCTCTTCCTGTGTGCGGGAGACGACAAGCCGGCATTTGTTTGCATAAATCTGGAAGGGGCTCAAATTGGACGAAAGATGAGGAGCGAGAGATCTCTCGCAATTGCGTCGAATATCTCTCGCACGAGAGAGAAATAAAAACGGAAATCCGAGATCGTTATAAGGTCGGACGGATTTAATTAACATTTTATTTCGACGCGCGCGAGCGAGCAATGCGACGCCTTTAGCGTTCTCTCTGCGGCCTCCCAGTGAGGATTTTCTCCCTCTCTTTCCTTCTCCTTCCTCTCTCGTCTGATGTATAACTCTTTGAAAAAACAAAAAAAAGCGAGCGAAGAGCCAGTTCCAAATTAACATCGGCGTCCGAAGCTCGCTCGCTCTTTGAAAACCGATTGCGACGCATCGAGATCTCTCGCCCCCGCGCGACGACGACGACGACGTTTCTTCCACGTTCGAGAGCGTTTGACGTCAGCGTTTGACGTCAGCGTTTGATACACTTTGAAGTTTCCACATTCAAAGTCGAGAAAGATCATCCCGATGGGGAAGCGCATCGGGAATCGAAATATCCGAAAATCCCAAGTAGAGCTTCTGTCTCTCTCTCTTCCCGACATGCCGTCCATCTCCTGATCCATCCTTCGTCTTCTATTATTCACGTTCCGTTTTGCAACCGCTCTCTTTTTCTCTCGCTTTTGCGCCTCTTCTGATTCCTCTTTACCTTTACATAAATCTTATGAAAAGTCTTTTTCCTTCCGCTCTTCTATATATTATATAATCTCGCTGTCTCAACATCTCTTTCGTTTTTTCTTTCTCCGACTTTCCCGATGCCGATTTTACTGAAAACGATCTGCGCACTTCAGGTCGAAGCATCATCACGAAGAAGGGCGACGGCTCTCAAGTGAAAGAATCCACCGACAGCAGCACAACGATCGAAGACGATGACGTTAAAGGTAGGAAATTCCCGTCCGCTCTTTCTCTTTATTATTATTTTTTTTTTTTTATTTTTTTTTTGAATCGCGTTTTTTTCTCTCTGTCTATCTGTCTTCTCGTTGACTACAAGATACATAAATCGTGTCAAATTCTCTTTGGCGCGTAGCTCTCTAGCGTATAATAATTTATTAATGAAAACGGAAAATTCGAGTTTATAGATTGTCAAAAGCGCGCTCCGAAGCTCTCGCAGAGAGCTTTGCACACGATCTCTGAAACGCGGACTCGCGAGATATGTAAATATCGAACCGAACCGAAAACCTCGTCTCGTGTGGCAACGCGAAATCTCGTTGTCGATATGTAATTCGCGAAACTTGTAAAAAGTTGGCGAGCGATTTCTCACACGCGATATCGTCGTCTCTCGGTCGAGAAATCGCTCGCACACATGCCATAACGAGCACTCGCTCGAAGTTTCGATTGACGATTCTGTTGGCTGTTAAAACACGTCGCTCGAAAGCATCGGATTGAATCATCGAATTATGATTTCGCTGCCGCCGTCGTCGCGGTATTGTCGTCACGCGAATAGAATAATCGCGCTTGTGATAATACACCGTGATAACAACAACCCTTAGATATATGCAAGTTTCCCGACGAGGATTCGCGACGTCCCACCTGCACCGCGCGCGGTCTCTCTATTCCGCGTTGAGAAGATTTAATGAGAAACCGCAGGATTATCGCACACACAAGTTTGCGTAACTACCGGGAGAAAAAAATTGCTGTCCAGCAAGGAAACATTTGTTGAGTCTGTTGACATTTTTGTTTCGTCAATACCCTCAAAATCTCAGGAGAATCGGAAAATATTTTTCTTGCTGATAATAATTTCTCGCTATCTTAGCGAAAATTTTTTTTCCGACCGCATTCTCAGATTTTCAAACGGTATATTTTTACGGAGGACTACTTGGGTTCCATTTACACAATATTTTTTTCTCTAAACGGAGAAATATGCAAAAAAAAACCAGACACCTGGTGAAATTCAATTAGAACAGGACGTAAGGATGAGGAGAAATTTAATAAATTGAACTTTATTAGGTGGTTAGTGATGTTGAGGATTTTACGATTGTGAAAAAAAAAAAGAAAGCGAGTCTGCGCGCTGTAAAAGCGCACAATTGTCTTAAAACGTACACCGAGGGCGAGCGCTTTGTGCGGAACGCGAGAGAGATAAAAAAACAAAAAAAAAAAAAAAAACTTCTCGCGTATCC
>QVOB01024089.1:0-11480 GCA_014839585.1 Pseudomyrmex concolor
TATTATAAACATGTTGAATGTGTTAACCGTTAGATCTCTCTCTACTAAATAGACTTAGATATATGATCATAAAATTCTTGGTTGAGATTTGTGTAAATACGGGGACATGATATATGCAAGCATTGCGGTGATGTAAACATAGGATATGGTTCCGCGATATGCCGGAACTCTTCGTGAATGCGATTACTGGAGCGTAACGCGAAAGACTTAATTGCGTAGAGCTAAAGCAATGGACAGTTGGAATACGCGGAATTGAAATTCGGATTGACCGAGAGAAGTTACAGTAGTCAGATGTGAAAGTTGACGTATTTCTAATGAAGCGATAGATACAACGTTGTTACAACTAGATACAACGTTGTTACAACCGCGTTATTTATTTTTTGACTCTTTCTATATCGTTGTTATGAGTAATTATCTACGGATGCTTTGGAAATCGATAGATTAATCAGCATGCGAGATACAATGACCAGGCGGCTGGCTTGAAACGAGGTTACATCACAAGTGTTGACTCCGTGACTGGTCAGAGGAGACCAGGAAGAAACTTTAAAAGTCGATCGTCGGGTCGCCTACCAATCACGACATCTGGCCTCGTTATGACATACATATAGAGCGTTCCAAGCGCTATAAACAGACGATCGATAGAAACAGAAAGCTATAATGTGTAAATATCTATAGATGAATGACGGTAAAAAAATTTTTCTCATATTTTTTTAAATTATAATTAATAAAAAATATCTGCGTTTATCCGGGTAAATCAAGTCTGATGAGTGTCTTCTTAAATTCGCTCAAGTACTTTTGACGTTATTTAATATATCTCCGTGCAGTGGTTCCACAATATATTGCAGAACTGCACCTTCATTTATAAGAGAAGTTTTTCCTTACCCCGCACTTCCGCATATATGACACTTCTTCCTGAAACACTGTGTAGAGAAGTATACATGACGGAGAAAGTGATGGAACCTTCAGTCGAGATACTGATCGCTATCTTGGCATTATCATCGCCGACCGATCTTCTCAGGATCGTGCGAGGGAGCCTCTTCTTCGTGGGAAGAGAGGAGTGCGAGATCTATGAGACGAGATTGCGATTCATTTCAGCGACGCTGAATCTTGATCGCACGAATAGAGTCGCGAAGATGTTTCGCGCTTTTTGTTCGACCAGGAGTGAAGGATGTCGGGCGCGAAAATAAAAATCGTTGCTCTCCATTCTCGATTCGTTTTCGCGAGACACATCGTCTCTGTTAACGGATCAATTATGTCTTTACTTTTGGAAAATCAACAATTTACTTTGATAACTATATCGAGATTAATACCGCAGAGAGAATGTGTATTGTATTATTAAATAATAGTTTGCGGTTACAAAAAGAAGAATTCAGCCAAACATTAAAGAGAATTCAATACGCTTAATCTAATTGACCTCTTACGTAAGTATATTTATCTATTGTTACGTTGCGGCAAATCCGATTCATAAGCTCGTTGAAGAGATTAATGTAACTGCCAATCTAGATCGCTCGTTAAGAAAAGGCTGTGTAGTTTACAAAGGCACTAAAGTAAAGCTTCATATTACGACGAATTCATCAAGATGTCTGCCAATGAAAAGAGATAGGACGCGTATTCTCTCTCTGTATACTTGCGAGAAAATGCGCCCCGACGCGAATAAGACCTGAAATAATTTATTGCACGTGCAATCCGTTGCGATTTATGGGAAAGCGATCATTGGTCGCTCATTACAATCGCGATACATTGTTTCGTTTCCGACTTTTGCTCTATACGTAATCAAGAATGTGAAACTATCGCACGGGAGAAATTTATATGCATTGGATATTCCGCACTCTATGAACGGGCGCTATATTTACCGTGTACGTCGATTAGAGGCAGTTACACCATCGAGAAAATCGTTTAAATAAAACGCCGTGAAATATTTCAACCTATCGCCACGCTCGCTCGCATAATTGATGAATAGAGACGCATTTATCGGGAAATAATGCAAGACTCGCGTAACGTCTGTATATATAGTTTTAAGTTAATTGTTTTTGCTTTAATTTGTAAAATGTGTTAATAGAAAAAAAATATCCGCGATAATCGATCGATCACTAAAACAAAAATCGGAGCAACGGCTCAAGTGTTCCAACTGAGAAATTACACAACCGGTAACATGTAAGGGAGAAGAAAAAAAAGAGAATTCGAAAGGCGATTGCGAATGAAAAAGAAAACAGTTACGTGGGCGGTCCACTCCGTCGTGTCCGCGCGACTTGTAATAATCGACTCAATTTGTCAGTGCACGGATTCTAATTAGAACGCCTCCTCTCAAGATACATTGTGAATGCATTGTGGTGTCTGTTCTTTTTATTTATTTATTTATTTTTCTTTTTAATTCTTTTGTGCCACCTGTTTGTCATCGTTGGACGTTACTAAATGAAAAAATACCGCAATGCGCCATTCTTGTTGCCGAAGGCGGGTATTGAGTTACTTGGTTAAGAAGTGCATCGAACGGAAGAAGCGACTGTGAGTTGCAAGCAAATTGCAATTGACGTACTTCGCATTTGAGAGATTGATGTTAACGTCAGACTTATGGTGAAATATTGCTGAACAGCTACGGGAGAGAATATATAACATCAATAATTGTAAATTATAGAAGTTTATTCGAAAGCATATGTTAGAAACACCGAGAAACGTCAGAGTTTCTTTCATTGTGAAAGGAGTTTAGTCTCCAAGAACATTATGCGCGGAGTTGCAACACTCCAATTAAAAATATTCAACGTCATTAACGCGAGTTTTCTCGTCGAGCGTCGTATTTGCCACTCGCGGAATGTATCTTTTTTCCGAGTACACGTTTCGCGCTTCTCTCGACAATCTCTGGAACACACCCTGGAGCTAATTAGCTTAACGAAGAGACATAACGCGACGCGCGCAGCGAGGAAGCGTCATCCGAAATATCGCCGGGAAGCATAAACGCGTAACACACTGTGCGAGCGCGTGAAGAAAGTGCGGAAAATGCACGCGGGTGGGCAATTTCCAACGCATACGCGGCAGGTGAATTCCGGTGAATCGCGCGGCTGGCGCTTTGAAGGCGCAGCTTTTACGACAGGCGTCCCGGCAATCAATACGCGCGAAACGATGTCCCGCAGAGCGCTCAGCTGTTTCGTCGCGACGACCAACGCCGCGTGTATTGCCTTTCTCGCACCCTCCGACGGTTTATTCTTGCGTTTCTCGGACTCGCAATGCGATTCCGCAGATGTTTACGATAATTGAAAACTCGGCGGAAACGCTTCGTCGAAACGGGTTCGTCACCACGATTTGTCACGCGCTTCGAGCAAATCGCGCGTCTCTTTAAAGACTCCGCACTTTATTACATTAAGGCGAAAATATAATTAAACTAGTGGAGTGATAGTTAGAACCGAGCCGATAAAACCAATACATACATAATTTAGCAGAATTTTCCGTTTCCATTTGAAGAAAAACTTAATCTAAAAGGGCAACAAACTTTAATAGGAGAATATTTTTTATTCATCGAGATATCGCACTGCGATTATCGCGTGTGCGATTTGACGGAACTTGTCGCTTCTGATCGATGCGCTCGACGTTAGTCTATAGTACTTCGGAGAAATCGACGACGTTTAGAAGCACTTGAAATGCAGTTTATTGGAGTAACCTACATACATATGCCGTGACGGAAATCCGTTCATAATGCCAACGTCTCGTGGAATCCCCAATGATTTTTAATCCGTGACAGGATTACTGGGACGTGCACTCCGGAAGTTTCTTTGATCTTTCTTCTAAGCAGAGTCTGATTATTGACGTATCGCGCGGGACCGTCCTCCTCTTCTAAATTTAGGTGACCCCTGTGTGCACGATCGTGGAAGGAACCATTCATCCGAAATTATTTCGGGATTATTCTGTTCGCGAGCTTGTCGGAAAATAATTCGTTTGCTCCGAAATAACGACAGATCGTTATAACAAAACTCGTTTATTATAAAATAAATGATTGATTTTTGTGTAAAAATATATAGTTTTGAAATACTGAGAAAGTAGATTGAATAACATTTCTGAAAATTGAAGCTTTTAACGATACATCGCATCTCGAAAATTACAGATGTAGGACAATTACATTAATTATAGCAGAAATATCGATTTGCGAGATATTTATATAAATTAACGCCTACGTGACCTTTTAAAATTTAGCGAGATAGAAGTATATCAGGCGGCGCTCAAAAATGTTTACGGTATTTACGAGAGAAAGACATCTCAATTAGTCATCAAATCGTAGTCAATTTCATCACTAGATAATACGATCCGATATTTGACAAATCAAAGCCTTCACGACTCCCGGAGGCACTTCAACCTTTATGGGAATCGCGCTCTCTGATTTGCTAACCAATGTCAACCGATCGGATCAATGACTAAGCCATTGCTCGTTCTATTTGTATTCTCGACTTGTGCAGTATCGGATATCCTAGCCTAGAAATGATTAGCTCACTTACGTTACGCAGTCACGTGTAATTACTGACCGGCCCCGAAGTGCGGCCGCGCGCGATCTCTTTCTCTCTCTCTCTTCTTCTCCCGGTGTTAAATTTCTAACCCATTTCTTTGTGCCTCTCTTTCTCTGCTTGTTTTAATTCGCGCACGGCAAACAGTGATTAGCTAAGACTGCGACCGCAAGCAGACCTTGCGCGGCTCCAGCAGCACCCTCTCTCCCGTCAACGTCTCAGACTAATTATATGTAATAACTGACACGGAGACTTGAAGGAAAGAGCTCAGAACCATTTATGGTAGTCTGCGTGTTAAGGAGTGGGAGGCAAACAGACTCTTCTCTCTGTCTTTTTTTGAGATCGCAATAAATCACACGCGAGGATCGAAGGCCTACGATCGAGTATTCGAAATGACGATCGAAATGTCATTGGAAAAAACACTCGACTCGCCATTCGACTAATCTGCCGTATTTAGCCAGTACACTTTGATCATTAGCCATTTTCAGTGAAGCAAGATTTGATACTTTAGTCAGTCGATTTGCTTACGGATTATGAACTTTTATCGTGAAAAAGACTATTTAAGATCGCAAAGCGTGTACATGCCATTACGTTTCCTTCGTGCTGTCACTACACTTCACTTCTATTTTTGGATGCAGTGCGAATATTAAACTTGACGAATGACGTGATTGCAAATATGAAATACGCGGTAACTTTAGGCTTGGATTCAAAGATACGCGCGGTCAACTGAATCATATCTCTTCGAAAAACACACGTCACTATCAATAGCGATACACATGTGTACTTAGAAAGTAACTCTGTATCTCACTCAAAAGATAAGTTTCAAATGTGGAACTTGTTGCGCGATTATTGCTAGAAACATTTTATCATTAGAAACTTATCAGTATTCGAGCAACAACTGTTTTCTTTTATTTATACAAGAGATAAAAACGTTTTACTTAAATTCTAAAACTGTTTGTTTTTTTTTTTTTTTTTGTATCAAAATCATAAAAGGAAGACAATGAAAACTTTCAACAGATAAAATATTTTTACGTTATCAAAAATGTTGTTAACCTTTCGATGATAAACCACGGCTTATCATCGAAAATAAGTCATATTGTTAATATATCGGGATGAAGCAAAACTAATAATAATATTTTCCTTCGATAATGAAACTGATATACCATATTACAATATGATAAATACATTTGATATTGAGAAAACAGAATATTAAACGAATTAAAAACAAAAAAAAACGATAAAAAAGAGAAAAACCCGCTAGAAAGGAAAAGGATCTCGTCCTTAGAGGCAACTTTGCAGTCTTCGTCGACTTGCTCTTGAACTTGATACGAAATGGGCTAACGGCGATCAATACGAGCTTTCGGCGCTTGCGAAGCAAAGCTCCGTCTGGCACGACGAGGCGGTAACTTCCCTGAAAGTCTCGCACGATAGAAAATCCAATACTGCAACTCGCAAAATATTTGCTTTGTGACGATATTTGTTCTTTAAATCACATACGTATATTTAGCACGTACATAGAAAAACATTATTGCAGCTTGTCGAATTTTTTTCGCTTGTTGTATTCAGCAGAAGTGCGCAACTTAACAGTATTTCGTAGTAAATTGCGTGCTAAAATTGCGTACTTGTTGAAATGACGCGGACAGTATGTTCGCATGAGCAAACAGCTGACCGTTTCGCAAGACGAAAACTATTACTGTATATAAATTTCTGAAAAAAAATTCTGTCTTCGTGCGTTGCCAATGCGCTTCCGCGATAACTGAACATGCTGGCGGCGACGACGGCGGCACGCGGTTTCGCATTGCGCCATTTACGGGCAACCGCCCGTCGAGGGAACGAAACGTACACACGTGTGCGCCGCGTTGTAGTGGAAGTTGCACAGTTTACCTCAGCTATCGATTAGATTCAGCCTTGTTAAATGCGTTATCTTATCGCAAACCACGCGGTAGGACGCAAAACGTACGGTCAATAAGGTTTTGTGAATTACGGAAATAATCCATATGAGCTTGAATTCCGTGAAGGTGTCACTGCGATTCATCGATATTTCTCCGGAGGAATACCGGAGCGTAAAGAGCGGTGTATGTTACACGTACGCGATAAGAGCAAAATTATTTATATCTATATGATTAAACACATATGTATAAAAACATTATTGTTAAGTTTTGAGACTTGTTTTTTTTTTGTGACATTACTTCACGAATAATTATTTAAATTCGATTCTTCTCGCGTACAAGTATTGTGTGTCAGAAACTCTTGCTACACAAGCAATGTAGCGTCGTTCACGATTGTATCACATCACGATTAGGTAAATCGGTCGCGGAGTTGTTTGTATCAAACGTGGCTAACAAAGTTGTAACGCTCGCGATAAGATAACGCGTGTGACAAAAGTGAGTCTAATCGATATGACCGGCGCAAAACGCTCTCTCGTATTCGTGTATACCATAACTCTCGTGTATAACTCTTTAATCATTCTCTTTTCTTCTCCTTGAATTGCCGTATCGCCGCAAGGATCAGTACTACGTGCAGCAAAAAAAGCGAACGTTTTGGAGAATGTATGTTATGTCTTGCGGCGCAAAGAGAGATTAGATTAATTATCAATAAAGCGGCAAGTTCCCGCTTTGAACACTTGAACGCTTCGACACAAGACACGATGTCTCGATTCAATCGCCATTCAATATATCCTGCGCTCAGGCCCGACTCTAATGAGCAGGATCGCACAACACGAGATGCGTGTAAAATTTCAATCTCTTCTAATATTCTAATTAAGGGAAAATTAAGATTTAAATACTATATAATTTGCAAAAACACACAAAATCCTTTCGAATCAAAATTAGTTACAATGTTTAAGTAGAAATTACGTCCAAAAGCTACGAGAGAAAAGATTTGGATTAGAACGACGGGGGGAAAATCTGTAAATTTATCTCTGGAAAATCAAGGCCTTCGATCTTAGGACATTTTGCCACTTTCGCGGCTGGGACGTGATAAATATTTCCACTAATTACGAAGCCGACAAAGCGGCTTCGGTGTACCTCTACTTTATTGGAATCGGAGAGCAACCGAGCAACGCTTTCACGGTATATTACTACTTGAAGCTGTGCGCGCGTCGCTCGGCTTCCCTGCAGCGCAAAGTGAAATTTATCCGGCAATATCGGCGCACGATCGCGAAAATCGACGCACAATACGTTCGAACGGCGGCCGCCGTAATGACGCTCCCACGAGATTTACGACGGTAACACGCGTTCGGTTCTACTATGCAACGCACTAACCGCTTGCAGCGCTATCCGCTATATATAAATAAGAATGTTAATGATATTGCGATACTAAGTGTATGTTTATTGATACGCGTTAACTCTCGACGCTTCAAAAGTAACAAATATATAATTTTATCGCGATATCTGTGCTTACTTGCACAATGCGTGTTATCAGCAATATCAGACTGATGTTTCTTCTTGAAGCAGCGAGAAAAAAACATTTACGCGAACAAGCAGATTTATCCCGGCGCGTTGTACGATTACGTCGAAATTTTCTTCCGAAGAATAAACCAGGTATTATACGCTAAGAATGTTATAAGAGTCTCAACTTGTGGCGGGAAAGCGTCCTGGAATTCCTATATGCTGCGTAGAAGCAACGACAACGTTATCGTCCGTGCGCTGTAAGCCCTGGGGAAGAAATTATTCCGCTTCGTGAAATGCCGCGATTTAACTTCGCTTACACGTATACCGGTCGCGTATATCGCCGCCGGCAATCGCCGCCGTTTAGATATACTCGCAAGTCGCTAATCCGCCATTTTTTTACTTATTTAAAATTCCCGGTCTCTTTTAGCAAGATTCTTATATCGCACTGACCCTGCAGTTGTAGAAGTTGCACGCAATTATTATTTACTTTATAAATTAAATATTAATATTTAAAACTTTCTCCCCGGGTCTTATTCTGTTGCATCAATCGGCTCTATCGCAGCTTCTACAACGGAAATGCGTGAGAGATATGAAATATCGAGACAAAGTCGAGAAAATATAGAGAATATTACATTTCCATCGTCGGTAGATGTCAAGCAAACGCGTCGCGTTCTCCGCCAGCGGCAATGAAATTAACGGCGCGGTGAGAACAAATGGCGTTATCGCGAGCCGTCAACGCGATTCGCGCGCACGATGAGACATTTAACGCGTCGTGCACACACCAACGTTTACACCCGTTAATTTATAATAATCGATCGATAATAAAATTCCGGATAGGTCGCGCGCATTATACATCGCGCCATGAGAACGATAAGCAGCTTCGCTTGTTTCTCACAAGTCAGTAAAGCCCATAAGAAAACCTGACGTCGGTCTTTGAGTCTTTATCGACAATAAGAGTGCAAAAACATTTCTGTCCTACGCAAGCGTCAACGATCGCAGACGATCGTATTTTTACTTACCAGCTCATGCAGAGTCTTGAGATCGTTCGTAACGATCTGCGGCTGTGGTCCATATATGAGACATGGCTGTTCCTCCTCGTACTCGTCGTCGCTTTCTTCGTTCCCGGCGCCATTCGCCGCCTTGTTCTCGGCAGCGATCTCGCGGTCAATCTGCCTCTCCATCTGCACGAGGAGCGGTGCGAGCATACCGAACTTGGCGCCGCGACGCGCCACTTCCAGCAGGCACAGTATCACATGCCGTTCGTTCTTACGCATTATGAGATCCTCGGTCTCGAAGAGCAGACACTCAATGATGCCGAGGCTGTTGCGGCACCAGTCGATGAAGTTCGAGACGTTGTCGCGAGCGAAGAAAGTGCCGGCCTTGGCGTTCGGCAGGTAGGGCACGTCGCCCACCTGGCTCATCGGCAGCGCCAGGGAGGTTATCGAGCGTGTCATCGGCATTTTGCGAGCCTGACGTCGGGCCACGTAGTCTGCTGCGTATTTCCGCACGTTGTTCGCATGCTGAAAGTAGAGAAAAATCATTACTTTGATTAGCGCGTCATCCGGCAGGTACACGACGGACTTGACTCCGCGTCAGTAGTTTATAAGTTTTTACGTTTTTAAGAGTTAGAACTAGATGCGACTATATATATTGTGACCGTATTCTTATCGACATCAGCCATCGAACATTAGAAAAACAAAGAAAAACGTACATAAAAAAAGGTTGTATGTTAGATTTAAACATAGTTCATTGATCCTGTATTTTCTTAAGATGTATCTACATATTTTAAAAAGTCGCGTCTGTCTCGTTCACTCGATAAAACGTCTTTAATTATGATTTATAATAGGTACGACTGAAATGCACGTCGCGCGTGTGCATCAATATTTCATGACGTCTGTAACAATCGTCGATATTGTATTTCTGACGCCATATATGCGCATCGCGACATTTCATTGCGCACTATTCAACTTTCCCACACGTGTCATCCCAGTCTTACATTGTGCAATGTGCTCGCACATATGTACGTTAGCGGCATCAAAATCGAGAATTTACTCCGCGCATGTGGAAATAGCAGATGGCATCAGATGACCGTCATTTGATCCTAAAAAAAGCTTTATGCAATATCATGCTCTCGATTTAGATAAGTGCACGCTGAAGAGAGATTTGAGATGCGCGCTCCCTCGTATGTCAAATATATTAACGGTGGAACGCTTTAGCTTGTCGAAGGCGATGACGGATGAAGAAGTATTTACACACTCACTCAGTCTGCTTCTTTTAGCGTATAGCAAATGTTGCAATGCGGATAGAAAGTTTAAAATTTGATAATATTTTTTCAATATCAAGTAGCTACAAAATACAACGCATTCTCTTTGCGTAAATTCTAACATTTTTTTATATCTTCGATTAACTGCGAGCAATGTATGTATGTGGCGCAATAGCGTCGTTTCATCCCTTTAATCCTTTTTTGTTTGCTTAGCGCTCGTTTTCCGCCGAACATCTGCTCAAACGACTGTATACTAACTAACTGCTCATTTTAATGACAGTTCGTTGAACCTTTATCCTACTCAAACAGAGTTGACACGAGATACTCGTCAGGAGATATTTAGGTTACGTTGGAAACGCCGCGAACAGTCAGCGGCTAGAAAGCTGCCGATGTTTAAACAAAATCATATCTCTCGTCTGCGCAAATATAACGTGCGTTTACTCGCGTGCGCCGTGTCGAATGTCGATGTCACGTTCAGTCTCTTGTTGAACGTAAATTTTTCTTTTTTGCTAGATGAAATAATTTCATTTTATTAGAGAAATTACAATTGATCGGAGTTACTAGTGAACATAATTATTATAATACTTATAAAGTAATAAAAACTATGTTTTAGAAATTGTTTTAACATGTATATTTAAGGCGATTCTAAATTTTATTTTGTCTGTAAATAATATTATTGAATTAATTACAATTCTATTATTACAACGAATTCAAGTTAGCAATGTGGGAAAGATCCGAAAACACTTAAAGACACACATTTTTATGACTATCTGAATCCTCTCTTCTTTCCCGTAATGAGTAATTAATTGCGTCGTAAAATACTCAAATCGTCGCGTTAAACGGTGACTATTCCAATCTTCACGTATTCTTAATGTGCGGTCGGAGCTTTCTACGAAGAAGAGTCTTCTTCAGTCGCCAAGAGGAATTCGCGTGTTCCACGAAGCGCACGTTTCCGGACACATTTTTAGGGGCCTCGTACATACATACTCGTCTGGAGGCCATAAGGCCGCGTTTGCGCTTCTCCGACACACACTCGTAAAAATCACATGTAACGGCATCCGGCTGTTTTCATCGGCCTGTCTCAATATACCTCCCAAGGGATAATACAGAGATTAGACGAGTCCGCCGTTACAACGCGAGCGCGAGACTATAATGACGATTCAACGGTCGAAGTGTTTTGTCGAGAACTCTTGAAACTCTCTGATGGAGGGAACATCCGTCGCTGTTAAAGAGTTGTACGATAGAGAAAAGCAGTAAGTGTGCAATTTTTTATTTTTTATTTTACGCAATCACAGATACTTATCATCTCGGTTGACCGCTTCTTTTTTTTTTTTTTTTTTT
>QVOB01024090.1:0-12790 GCA_014839585.1 Pseudomyrmex concolor
CGCTCACATAGTTATTCGTGAAAAAATTTTTCAATTGTTGCCTGATAGATTTCTACGGAAAACTGAAGATCAGAACTGGAGCTTCTTTCGCAAACTACGGCACTGCTGCGCGTGCGTGGAGTCTCGCCGAGAGCGCGCCGCATGATTTGTCGCCGTTGAGCGCGCGCCTCTTGATCATTGGCGATCGATCATCGACGGCGGTCGGATCCGCTGCGATCGGTGCGCGCGTTCTATCGCGTGATCGTCGTATTGCTGTATATTTGTGGACGTTGCGTTCGTTGCCGCCTTCTCGTTTGCGCGGCGCACGAACGAAGACTACAGATGCGATGTAGTGTTCTCACGGGAGTGCGCGAAGTATATGACTATCACACACGTTTCTCTGACGTTTGTTTCTCTCCGAACGATTCCCGGCGAAGTGTCAACATAGTTTCAGCAGAGATACCGGAGCCCACAGATAACGAGATCTTCGCAAAACGATTTTTGCGCGTGACGTGATCTGAGTTGAAAAACGGTAATAATCTGCGCTATTACGGAATGCACGGTGTATCACTATCGTCGATTTTAACACGTCGAAATTTGAAGTCAAACACGGTAACATTTAGAACTTTGAATAATTCGCACTTCCGGTGAAATTAAACTTGGCGGAAAAGAGCAGTCTATTGTCTAAAATATCTTACGTTTTGACATCAACTAAATCTGAGAAACCGATACAAATCGACTTTGTCCGAATGATTGTACTATGTAATCACAACTAGTCACCGATTAAATCGCAAGAGAAAAAATAAAGAGACGGAGTAGAACCGCGGTGACGAATGTTTGTGTAGATAAAACTGTGGAGTTATCTGTCGATTATCCTAATGATATTTCGTTTGATTTATATAATATTATATCGTAAGAGTTCACTTGTGCGTGTTTTTTTTTTCGAAGAATACATAGTTAGGTGCATCGCGGAAGAAAAAAAAAACACTTCACGAAGTTTAAATGCTTCTGAAAATAACGTATGTGTAACGATAGTGAATAGACTCTCGTGTATGTAATTGCATAATGAGCAACCATTGTAATTGCCGAATGGCATGTGCAGCATCGATGATCATATACACGCACGATACTTGTGATAAGGGCGTAAACTAAAAGCTGCTTATCGGTGCTTTCGCGGAAATGTTTGAATGTGCGGTTCTTTCGCATCCTTTTTCCGCGCACCGGATTAACGACAGATAATTCTTTTTTCTGCGCTCTTTTCTTCGCTTTCTTGTCAGGTCACGTTTTGCTTGTCAATCTGAAGAGACAAGTGTCAATGCATCGAACACTTGTCGAACGTTAACAAGTGGAAAATAGCATGAAATTTATAATAAGACGCTATAGGTACCTAAAACCTAGAAAAAGAGAGAAAAAGAAAAATTAGAAATAATAGAAAACTGCTTTAAAATTAAGGTTTTTTTTTAAGAATTTAATAACGAGAGATGAGTAAAAATAAAAACTTTTGTAAATTCTAAATCCAATTAGAACTACTAATGAACAATATAAAAGTTTGTATTAATACAGTTGAGAATCTTGATAACTTTCAGATTGAACACAAGAGAACAATAAGTGACGAGACAGCTGAAAGATAAGAACGCTAAAATTCTACTATGTGAAGTGTGACAGAAGAAGTAAAGTGAATCATACACAGCTCATCATCATCATAAAAAAGAAAGGGGGGGACAAGATGAACCCTTCGCTCACTGCCAATACAAGTTTCCTACATGGAAGTGGTAAGGCTGCCCTGATTTCCGACAAAGTGATTTATGCCACTCTCGATAGTTTAGCTTTGAAACAAACAAGATTGCCCTTGCGACTGCTTCCTGTGGACTGCGATAATGTCACGGATAAAACGGAAAAATCGGACAAAGAGAAGACGCTTGTCAACGGGAAAACGTCGCTCAAACAACCACCGTCTTGCAAGGTACGTTCGATGAATTTAGAGACGTTGTGCGCGAGAAAACTTTTTATCGATTTTTTAATATCGTTTCAAAACTTCATAGAACAATCTGGTCCGAATATTCAACGCATGTTTATCTCTTTGTATACTTGAGAGAAAACTTGAACATACATGTGTACATATCTTTGTCACGTGACATTATTGACGATAAAATAAAGGCGATAAAATATGGAATTTTAGTAATCTCTTCACAGACACACACACATACACACATTAAAGTAAAGATATTACATGAATGAAGATGCAGTCTGGTAGTTTTACTTGTTTTAAATAATCTCTTTTTAATTCCCAGTAATGGAGGAAAACTCTCTGATCTCTCTCTTCGTTACTTCTGCGTATATAACCCGGATGTGTATTTAAAAACAAGAGTTTACGCGACTCTCGTTAAGAGCGGAGAGACTCCGGAGTGTATGATGTTTTCTCTCACGTACGCGGCATACGCGTATGCGGATACACGAGCAAAAGGATGCTAATAGTCGGAGGAGTGGCTTGGTTAAGTCTTGCGATGCTAACTTACCAAGTTGGATAAGAATCGCGACGACTTCGTGACCGGTGCGCCTTTGCAATGTTTGTCATACGCGTTAACGGGATATCTGCGAAAAAGGCACAGATCGCCGAAAAAAGACAAACAACTTTAACGGTCGAAACTTTTCCAGCGCGATATCGAACTTTTATTGGCACGATACGACTTTATTGCGAAACAAACGCGATTTTCACGCGTATCGCCAAGCATTCTATCGGTTTGATGAGGAATGCGAGTGAGAAAGAACAAACGACACTGACTTATAATTCATATACATATATATATTACACATTTACACTTGTATACACGTGTTGGTCTCCGTAAAACCGCGAAATTCCATCTAGTCACGACGGATTATCGTCTTGTAAAAACTTACCTTCGTAAACTTGACAAACTGATACTGAGAAACGTTAGTATTTCAATTTGTTGTGTATATAATTTGTAGAAAAAAATACAGTGGTATAAAAATAATTTGCACACACACAATTTTGAGATAGATAGAAAATAGAGAAAATGGTATTACACATTCTAATATAATTGTGAAACGCAGCAATTGTTGAGAAGCTTTCTCTTCAAAAATCTCCTATCCTACGACACTTGCAGCGACTCGTTCAAATAGTTGTCCGTTTTAATTCGTCGTTAGGTGAAATCCGGGGCAAGTCATCAACGGAAAAGTTACACCAAGTGCCTGGTCTTTTCTTCCACGAAGTCGGAGAACCAGCCGATCACTAGAATACTCGATTCTGCAAGCGCGAATATCGTAAAATCCGAAATCGACTCTCGAGAAAATACGACGAGAGAAAACGTAGAAAATCAGTTCTCGGTAACATCGTCGGTGGCAGAAGAATCTCTCATTAAAGACTTGCGAAATAACAATAGCGATGACTTGACACAAAACGAGCAGGATTCTCGCGACAATACTGCTAATGATCAATGTGAGGAAGAAGAATGCTCCGTCGAAAGAAAAGACTCCAGTTCGTCCAGCGACTACGAGGAGATGAACGCGGTAACGGATTACGAGATGTCCGCGCTCGAGAATACGTCTAGATCCGATCTCGAAGTGCCAAACAAAACATTACCGAAATCTGCAACGCACGCAAACGATAGGAATATTCCAATTATTTCGAAAATAGCTGTCAAATCGAAATCCATTGACGATCTAGCTGTACGAGAGGATGTGTATGAAAATGTCTTTGTGGAATCCTGCTCCGATGAAAACATGAGATCGATCACGAGCGACGAGAACGACAGCGCGTCATCAGCGCGACAAAAGAAACAAAAGAAACGTTTCACCAGGAATGTGTTGCATTATGTTCCTCGTCATCTGGTGAAACATGCGAAGAAGAAGAAAAAGAAGCTGAAGAAGTCGTACACTCTGAACAGCTCGGTGAGCTCCTTCAAGTCGTTACAAACGACGCACGTGCCGAAGATCATCCAAGACTCGCCCACAGCCAAAATCAGAAGCTTATCCAGACAGGAATTGAAGGACGTGATTATCTCGTTGCCCACAAACTTTGTCCATGTGGCGTCCGCCACGAATTCCACATTGATTCGGGACACCGCCGAGTCCAGCCTGGAGCAAGTCGTGATTACTCATCAGCAGATATGCGCCACGTTGCCTCTACTCGTTGGAAAGGACGACGAGGGACACAAGGTTGGGAATGAGAACACTGAGCGGCCCAAGGTCGCTGTAGAAATGTCTCCGACGAACGACGACATGATTTCCAACCAACTCGGAGAAGACCAATCAGCCATCGAAAGCATTACGGGTACGCTCTCTCTCACTTGAAGCATTGTCAGATTTCTTTACCAAGTTCGTTAATCGAGAAAGAATTTATGCAAATGTTCTCTTGCACAAGCGAGGCTCGACTTGCGCGATTGTGCCTTAGGAACAATTTTGTACTGTCATGTTTAAAAAAGTTCGGTAAATAAGTAACGATTCGGAAGTAATGAAATATGCGATATAACACGATTAAAAACTAATTATAATGCGATTAAGAAATAATTACTATAGAAATATAAAACAAATAATTAGAAGTCATAGAGAGAAATAAAAATTACATATTTGTATTATTATTTTATAGCATGATTTTTAAAGAGTAACGTGACAACGATAGACAAACATTATCTCAAGCGCAAGAATAGTGTTTCCGTCCGTGACGATATCAAAACGTTCGAAGTGGTGAGGTCTTTACGACAAATTTCATTACAGATAAGAACAATCAAACGCACTACGCGGAGATAAAGAGTGATTTCTCGAGAGATTCGCAATCACAGGCGAAAGTTTTGGACTGCAGCCAGGTGGTGAAAATCGCGATCGAGAATCAGGCCGATTTGCCGGAAGGTGAGACATACGAGCCGGTCTGCGAGTTTTCCCCGCAGGCGAACCTGCCGCAAGCCAATTACAGCTTTCTGTGGAACAGCCATCGGACCAGGAATCTACTAAATGACAAGCACGACTTAAACACACCTGCGTGTCACACCTTAAAGGAAAACGACGAAAGCGTCGACAGCGAGGAATACGATGACATCGGGCCGTCAAACTTCGTTGCTCAAACGGTATGGAATTATTGTGTGAACAGCTGAATTTTTTTATTGCGAATTTTTGATGATGGAATTTTTGTATTGACGTAATTCCGTGCACATAATGAAACGAGATTACGGAGTTTTCCGTGCAACAACCTTGATTTGTGATAATCGAGTAAAAGCTGTCTAGAGGAAAAATTCTAAATTTATTCAGTTAAATAATTAAAAAATATATATTTGCATGCAAAACTTATACAACCAATTAAAAATAAACAAAAATGAAATTCAAAAACTAATTAAAACTTAGTTTACAAAAATTTAAAAGAGAAAGAAGTTTGTATTCAATAATTCTGCTACGTTCTTACTCGATATTTTTTTTTCGAACGTTTACTGCCGGCGATGCGCGATCTTACTTTCATGCGATTGCTTAATGCTAAATAGTGCACAAAATTGGCAATCAAAGGCGAGACGGAATGTCGAATAATCAATTTCGCGCGGCGCGCGAAATATCTGCTGCACCGCGTACGAATTAGGGACGGAAGTGCGGCATCGAAATTTACACGTAATTCGATTCACCTCTCTTCAAATTTCGCTTCTGAGACTGTTATTTTACGCACATTATTCCGCATTGCACATATATATATATCTATATATAAAAAATAACTTGTGACGCTGTCGATTCATACGATTTATTCGCACAAGTGTCACTTAACTCGGCGCTTCTTCAACTTTGCAAAAATGACAAGGTCATAAAATCTCGTATTAGGAATCCGATTACGATGACGTGGGTTTGCCGACCGCTCGCTCCGATGTCAAGAAATTCACCGTTAATGCCGAAGACTGCGAGGAGATTTACGACGACGTGCTACCACCTGGCATCAGAGGCGATTCAACAGCCGTCGACGAAGACGACTATCTGATTCCGGAGGCCGAGGAACCGTCAAAGAAGGAGCAGCCCGTGGAGTTGCGAACGATTTCCGAGGGTCGCGCGAAAGAACGCGACGCTTCGACGATCAGGAGGAGCGGCGATCAGTATTTATTAACGACGAACAATGAATATTCCAGCGTGGACTGCGACAATCATCTGAGCGCAGAGGAGCGGGACGAGATGGGTGTGTATGACGACGTCGGCTTGCCGACCGGCGAGGAACGTGTCAATAGCCTTTACGCCAGCTCCACACCCGGCTCTGTCTTAGGACTGACTTCGATGAACGGCAAGGAATCCGAGTGGGAGGACCTGGAAGAGGTCTCGAGCGTCTCGCATTGCCCTTGTCAGACCAATGATCCATGGTAAGCATGAAAATAAAAAAAAGAAAAAAAAAAACAAAACAATAGTAGGAAAAGGAGAAAGGAAACATAAATAACGCTTATCTTATCTTTTTTTTTTTTTTTTTGTATCTTTTTATCATCGAAACCAAAACCGGGGTATATTCAGAAAAAGAATTTTAAAAAAATTAATATGATAGAGCTCTACGTTTTTTACTCTTGCAGGTAATAAGGTAAATCGAGTGAGAAATAACGGCGTTAATTGTGTTATATTGCGATATATAAAATACCTCGGAAACTCGGTCAACCCATCCGAGCAATGTGCAAGTACTGCAGTCGCGTAGGAATTCGCTTGGCGCGCGCGCGATAAGGCTTATTTGAAAGCTTTTCCGCGGTCTCATTGCCGCGATAACGGCGCGAAGTCGAAAACATTGCGGCTAGAGTTGCCTTTATTTTGACCGAAGACGATTAATCAACGTTTAGAACCGCGAACGCGCGCTCCTAATGCGCGATGTGCTCGCGCAGGAACAACATGACAGACGATTCGTCGTCAAGTGTTTCGCAAACATAATATACATATGTGTGTACCGGGAATCGTTGTAACGATAACGCGATTAAAAAGTGCGCGCGACGTCAGCGTGCTAACATCACGATCGTTATCACTGCATTCCACCTAAAAGAATGAACGAATTGTCAACATGATTAATAACAGTACGCGCTTTCGTCATCGCATTAATTATAACGCTGACACAAAGACAAGATTTTGTACGTCAGATTTTTTGTGTAAAATAATTTTCACGTAATTACAAATGTGACGTTTTTTTTTTTTGTTTCAATTTCACAGCGAGAAGGATTCCGACAAACAAGCGAGCAAAAAGAAACTCTCGCAGCGATGGTCGCGAAATGCCAGAAGACAACGATCCAGGAGATCTCGCAGGAGCATCAAGGCAACCGCGACGAGAAAAACAATCACCGCTCCCGTCGACGGTGAGTACCGGCGAAGAAAATTTTACTATTAGGTAACGTCGCAGGTAACGCAATGTCGCTAAGAATACCACGGGTGTTCTCCTTGGAGAATTCCCGGCTGTAATCGCCGGCGTTCTACTAAAATCGCGTGTATGTGCGCGCGCGTGACTCGCGTCGGTATAAGATTTTCGCGCGTGAGACTTGTCTCAGAGAATCAACCGCCGCGTACATATTGTGTGCGTTAAATTACGCAGTGCGCGCTCAAGTGTGCGTAAATTAACGCTCGCGATTGCAAAGGCTGTCGAGTGACATGCATACAAATTATTTGTTTAATTAATAATCACATATGTATCACATTAACAATACATTGAGCTTCGTATCGTGTTTGTTTCTTAGAAGACCTCGAGAAGAGGAATACGCGTGCACGCGAGAGAGATTATAAACTTATCTTCACTTGTCTTCTTAAAAGCGTCAGTCTCGCGCCAGTCTGATGGCAAACGGTAAAAATAACCGTTCAGATAGAGCGTTCGGATACAGCGAGACACGATAACGCCGATATTTATAAAACGGACAGAGAGATATCGGCCAAATATTCGTCACGGAACTATCCGATGACTTTTCGTGAGTGGTCGTTAGCTGACGATGTTAGTTAGTTCCCGTAACTTGTCGTGTTTCGACAATTCGTACTTTCGACACCGCTCGATGATGTAGTCCGTCCAAGCAACACGTTGCACGTGACACGACTTGCACAAACTTCGCCACTCGACAGTGTAACATATATATAGTATACACGCACACACACTCCTTAGGGGCAAAACTACGAAACGTCCGTAAACATTTGCGTGATACTCGAAAGTAAAAGACAGATTGTATCGAAAAAGTTGTCAAGATAACAGAGAAACCGATCGGCTACTTGTATACTATTAATAATTCCGTTATCACCGTGTTGAAACCGTGTTACCGAAATGCGTAACAAGTTCGTTAACAAAATTATGACGAAAAAATTCGTCATCACGAACAAGAGATTTTATATGAGATTCTGTTGTAGGAAATACAGGCAAGCGCCCAAGTGAATTAAAGTACAATCGAAACTTTTTCCATGAGATACCGTTAAAGAGACATGAGCAGAAGCATGTTGAGAAAAATTGCTCATACATGGAACAACGTGTGAGAGTTTCACATTCTGTGAAAACGCGCGATATCCATGGACAATATCAGCCTCGTAATTACAGACTTCGAGAAAGTCCGGACTGATTTTTCAATATCGCGAGATGTCGATCGGAACTTTCGTCTTAGTCGCGGACGTCACACCTGGGATTTCCAAGTCCAGTTCGGGCAAAAGGGAATTAACATGCCAGAAACATCGCGCAAACGGCTATATCACGTACCGCGTGTATTTCAACGCGACGTATGTATGTATCTCAACAGTGTCACGGCCTTGCAGTATCAGCGATCGCGCGCCGACGTTTGTTGTTCGCGACAAACGTCGTATCTACGAAGAACCGTGGGCGGTGCGTAATTGACTCGGCGTGTGTGCACACCCGATGCCGCCTTTAACGTAATTGAAAAGACCAAGGTCGCGCGAGGTCGAGCGACAAAGCATCTATTTTCCATTAATTCCGAGTTCCGTTGCACATCGTGATCGGAATGTTTTTATGCAAGTCGCGAGAGTTGCCACAAGAGAACCGCCGCGCATCTTCGCCATATCGTCCGGAAAGCATCACAGGTTCTATTGCGGCACGTAATGTCAATTTGTAAAGACATTTTATACAACAGCTCTGTGAGCTTTTATTGAATCCGTGTTTCGAGAGAAAATAACGAATAAAAATTGATGTCGCATCAGAAAGACGGCATTTAATTTTGCGCGGTATAAAAAAGACGCATTGTGTAGATATTGTCAGTAAGGACAATCACATGGTTAGACGCGGTATTCAGGTAAAACTTGCTCGTCACATATTTCTGTGACTTCGTTCGCACGTAATGTACATGCGTGCGTTCACTCTTTTTTTTTCTCTCTCTTTATTCGCCTGCAACATGCAAGCGCCACATGCGGACTGCCGCTGTGTTGTTGTTGGACGAGGATGTCGCAAGCCGTTGGTGCAATGACGCAGAATACACTTTTATTCGCGAGGAAACTGCACATCGCCAAGATCCGAAATGCCGTCAAACGAAAAACACCGGACGAGTATCGGAGAACAACTTGAAGAAACGGTTCGATGCGAGCATGTGTTACAACATGATTGATATAAGCTAGAAATCCGTTATTAAGTGGAGATTTACAGCGGCGGGATAGCCGCGTGATGCGAAGACTAATGACGAGCGATAATAAAATTCAACGAGCAATTGCTATCCGTCCAAGAAACCGACAACGGTTTCTATGACGAGTGTTCCGTTTTACGGAAAAGCGATTTCATTTTGTACGGTCATTGCCTCGAACATTAACGATCGGCTCTATCAGAAGCGCGCGCCGCGCGGCTCACGCTCGATGCGCGCGATAATGAAAATCTTCCATCCTACGCTTTAACGTTGCCCCGTCTGCTTATATTAACTCGCTCGCTGGAAAATACGTGGCTCGCATTAAAATTTTTCGAAGAAAAATTACTCTCCTGGATCTTTTGTTTTTTTTTTTTAATTATTTGCACATTTTTACTCCGGCACATTTTAGAAATCTATAGAAGTAACTTCAAGAAAATCTGATGTTCTTCTCGGATGTGTTTATCTCGATCTGATCCCACGTTCCTGACAGCGAGTTAACTGTTATTTTAGGAAAAAAGAAAAAGTCTTTATTAGCTAGATCGTGGCGATTACGTGATACTTGACACAGTTTACGAATAATATACGACCGATGCGAGATGAGAGATGAGCGGTGTGTCATATAACAAATACAACAAATGTAACAAATACAAAGCCAGTATATATTAGCGTTATCTATTAGACTTGGCGAATCATCGCATTACATGTTAATAATATCTGATGATGTTCAACACATTTTTGCAGATGGTATTTTGCAATCGTCATTTGATGCCGTACGTTAAATCGTTGTTCTCAGGACGATTACGCTGTTTTTTTACCTATAAGCGCAACAGATAAACACGACTGTTACATGGAAGTCGCGTGGAAGCCAGCTTAATGGGACTTAAACAGCTCGTGTGTGAGAGCTCCTTAAGAAACCAGCGTGCGAGAGGTGAAAGCGCCAATTGCGCGCTCTCATTGTCAGTCACGGCCGAGCCGCGGGCTGAATCGTACGGTGTTTCTTCTCGCGCGATCCTCGAGCAGATCGGGAAAAACTTGCAAAAGAAGTGTTATTTCTCTTCGCGCTGTGCGTGTGTGTCTTCGACGCGACGTCGAAGCGTGTGATCTTGTCGCGAACGCATCCTGCGTACGCCGGAGCTCGAGTGCGCACCGACGAGATGTAGAAATGAGAGAGACGCTGACGACCCGACGACCCAACACGCAAGGTAAGAAGAGCGAAGAAAAAAGAAGAAGAAGAGGGCCCGCCGTCGCGCTGCTTGCCCGCGCGCGCGCGCGAGCCGGACGAAATTTCAAGCGAACGGACCTGGAGAACAATGGCTGGCGGTCGGAGAGAACCTCCTCCTTCGCAAACGTCCTTGATGTCGCTAGTCGAGAAATCACCGTAAAAGCCACTTTTTTTTTAAACGCCTCGTCAATTACTCAGTAACTTCACTTTCAAGTTCGCGTAATTAACGCGTCATTAGTCCTGCGATTGCGACGCGATTTCGCTATATCAATGTTAGGGATGCGTCCATCTCTGCTTCTTTTAGAGCGTTATGTTTTTTTTTTTTTTAATTTGAATGTGACAAATAATAAATTCAAGAGCTCGCGCCTCGTTTTTTGATAATCGACAATTGATTCAAATCAGTTGTATCTTCAGTGGGAAGCGCGCGATCTGAGCCGCGAGAGAGTAATAACAGAGTTTCACTACTTTCTTTCAGTAATGAGAGTCGAAGAGGAGATCGGTGAAGAGATGTGCTCACATCATAATCTCTCCCGCCTCTCGCAAAAGCTCGCTCGTTGAGTTCGCGCTCTCGTCGTCATTATTCGCATAATGCGCAAGTGAATCTTGAACTTATTTCCACATGATCTCTGTGCGTTCGAATAATAACGTCGTATTGCGTCGATCACGTCGTGCGAGACAGTAATAAAATCGCTGACGTTAAAATCGCATCGCGAAACGAAAGTCGATGGAAAATAAAATCCGTCCCTGTGTCGTTCCCCTCCCGTCTGCCTGTGTTCTCTCGTAAAACCGCGCTGGTCCAGCCGGAGTCTGACGCGCGTGGGCACGTCTCTGGATAACATTGCGCGATCGGCGGGCCTGACCCTGAACCGCGCGGTTGATTTTCAAGTGGCCGTCAGTCTCGGCGGCGGATCGATTCTTCTCATCGGCGAGCCCGAGAAAATCGCCGTGGAACAGAAACCGGCGAGTCGGCACGACGACGACGACGACAACAACAACTCGCAAAAAACTCAAGGCTTGGTGCAGCTCCGCGTCCTGAACCTTGACGAAGATGCGGACATCCAGGAGACGTCGTGTTACGTGCACGAAGGTCTGCGCGATATTAATCTCAGTTCGTCGCGTGGTGGAAATGTAACAAACGCGTTGAAAAATAAAAACTACGGAAGGAACGGAATATCAGTTCCGTGCTTGTAATTGAATATTTTATAATATGCTTCTTTTTCAGATGTAAATCGCACAGTCTGATTTTTAGAATTGCGACAACAATATTTAAGAACTTGAATCGTTAAATGATGTTGTGTGTAAAGCACAACGCGCGAAATTGCGCGAAATGTATTGCGTTAGATGTTTAAGTTAATTTAGTCGCAAACTACACATTACTCTAACATCATATATATACGCATAAGCAACAAAACCAAATATTACAGATGAAGTAATCATTGGCATTGATACAATAAGTTCGTTTTTTAAATCTGTTCAGATAGCGTTTCCGATGACAGCACGTACGAGAGCTTGTACTCTTGTCAGCCGGACGACTTCAGCAGCGATTCGGAAACGGAAACGTGTAATGGACGTAGTAGGCATTGTCACGATGCCTTGAACGATCACGTTATCAGCAATTATCTGGAATGCTCTATGAGACCAACTCCTCCTCCGCCAAGGGAGGCCAGTCTAACTCAAACTCTGGGCAGGCGAATAAAGATGCTGCGCAGAACATGGAGCATTACGAAAGGTAGCCTCGGCAGAATCAGACGACGAACTTCCGTAGACGAGTCTGGATTTGACGACAAGGAGTCCGGCAACGAGAATCATCACGTCGACACCGGGAAGTACTTCAATTTCCGATTGAGAAACTTCAGAAAAAGTATCGCTAGCCCGCCGATTTTCTATCTCGATGAAAACGATAAAAATGATAACGTCTGCGGCGCGCGCAACAACAACAACGGCATCGTCAAGGAGACGATTTACACCAACAGTCAGTACATGGGAAGCGGTAGCGATGATTCCTCGAGAACTCCGACTGGTGCTGAAGTCGGTGAGTTTTAGTAAACAGTTT